>PVIU01035412.1:0-10347 GCA_004026605.1 Ondatra zibethicus | reverse complement strand
CTTAAAGCAGTTGCCCTCTGAAAGCCTGAATGAGTGTCTATGGTGTGGTGTACATATTTTAATTTTCCAAATTCTGCAAAGTGGAACATATCCATCTGCCAGATTTCATTCCTTTGAGTACCCTTCAGGTTGGTTCCTGCAGGTAGTGGTGTTTGGTTATATAAAGAGCAAGTAGGGCATCTCTTTATAATCTCCTTAGCTTGTTGCCATGTAATGGAAAACTCTTTCTTTAAACCTTTGCTATTGTCGTGATGTTTTTTATGAAATTCTGAGGCCTGCAACACTCTTCAAATCAATAATTGATCAATTTCTGCATTACCTTGTGCTAGAGGACCTGGCAGTCCCATACAGGATCAGTTGTATGTTATGTTCATTGGACATAGCCTATTCCTGATTATGTCTTGGATCTGTATAAACAATGAAGTCAATTCTGTAACATCTGGTATAAATTCAGTGGTTTCAATATGCAAGATAACTTTCTGTATATTGTGAATCCGTAACTATATTAAGAGGCTCTTTAAAATCGCTTAGCATCATAAGAATGGCATATAATTCTGCCTTCTGGACAGAAGTATAAGGGCTTTGTTCCACCTTACTCAATTCGTCTGATTTGTAACCTGCCATCCCTGATTTATTAGCATCAGTATAAAATATATGGGCTTCAGTTATTGGAGCATCATGTACAATTCGAGGAAGAATCCAAGAAGTTCTCTTTATAAGGTTAAGTCTACCACTTTTGGGATAGTTGCTATTAATTTCTCTCAGAAAATTAGCACAAGCCCTTTGCCATGGTTCATTGTCTTCCCATAACCTGTGAAAGGCACTATAGTTTCTGCTGGATCTATACCTACTAGCAGACGAAGTCTCAGTTTACCTTTTATAATTAATTCAGAGATCTTTTCCACATAAGTTTTTAATTTTTTACTTGGTTTGTGTGGAAAAAAAGATCCATTCTAAAATAATATCTTCCCTCTGCATTAAAATTCCCACAGGAGAAATTCTGGAAGGCAATATGATTAGGATACAACTAAGATTTAGATTCACCCTATCCACATGTGCCTCCTGTAATTTTTCCTCAACCATTGTCAGTTCCTTTTCTGCTTCAGCTGTCAATTCTCTGGGACTATTCAAATCTTTATCACCATCTTAGATTTTGTTTGAATGAATTATTAGATCAGGTGTTATCCCAAGAGCCGGTCATAGACTGGAAATGTCTCCTAACAATCTTTGAAAGTCATTAAGAGTCCGTAACTTGTCTCTCTCAATTTGTGCCTTTTGTGTCCTAATTTCCTGTAAACCTATTCTGTAACCTAGGTAATTAACAGAATCTCCTCTTTGAATCTTTCAGGAGCAATTTGTAATCCCCATTTAGGCAAAATTATCTTTACTTCCTCAAACATTCTTTCTAAAGTATCTGTGTTTGAATCGGATAGCAAAATGTCATCCATGTAATGGTAAATTACAGACTTAGGGAATTGCTTACGTATTATTTATAATGGCTGACTTACAAAGTATTGACACAGACTATGGCTATTGAGCATTCCCTGTGGGAGGACAGTCCACTGGTATCTCCTAGTAGGATGAGAGTTATTATAAGTAGGCACTGTGAAGGCAGTTTTTTTTTCTCTATCCTTTTCTTGTAAAGGTATAGTAAAGAAGCAATCCTTTAAATCAGTAACTATAAGAGACCATCCTTTGGGTAACAGAGAAGGCAGAGGAATTCCAGACAGTAGAGGGCCCATAGGTTGAATTACTTTGTTGACAGCCCTTAGATCTGTCACCATTCTCCATTTGCCAGATTTCTTTTTTACAACAAACACAGGAGAATTCCAAGGGCTAGTTGACTCCTCAATATGTCGAGCATCTAATTGCTCCTGTACCAATTGTTCTAAAGCCTGCAATTTATCTTCAGCTAGAGGCCATTGCTTAACCCATATTGGCTTCTCATCCATTTTAAAGGTAGGGCTGTTGGTACCTCTAAAGGTTTGTTAGTTTTTTATGTTCTTGTAGAGCCTGAATGGCTGGTGACCTTTGTGCATAGTACCTTATTACATCCTTCCTGGGACTGCAGGAATGTTAATCTGGGTACTCCATTGCTGGAGCAGATCACGGCCCCATAAATTTATTGCAATATCAGCTACATATGGCCTTAGCTTTCCTCTTTGACCTTCTGGCCCAATACAGTTTACCCATCTTGTGCTTTGTTTAACTCGAGATATGGTTCCAATTCCTAGTATTTGAACATCTGCTTCTTGAAGAGGCCAATTTGGATGCCAAGATTCTGGAGTGATGATACTCACATCCGCTCCTGTGTCTATCAAGCCATCAATCACAATGCCATTTATACGCACTCTCAGCTTTGGTCTCTGATCATTTATGGAAGTTTGCCAAAATATACGCTTCTTATTTCCTAATTGAATTTCTGACTTATCCTCCAAATTTGAGCCATCATTTAGAACCTTATGGTCTTGCACAGAAGCGTCTAGAGTTTTTAATTTTCCTGGTGTGACATGTCCTCCATAGTTACTGGGAATGACTGGGCCGCTTTTGGTTTGGGGGCCTGTGAGAGGTCCCTCAGGGAGTTTCCCAATGGTATCAGGTTGCCTTGTCTGTCTGTTGTTGCTGCATTCATTTGTCCAATGTAGTCCTTCACCATACCTCCTACATATAGCTGAGGGCTGAGGTTTCCTATTCCTGCCATTTCCAGATGAAGTGTTATTCCTAGAAATTCCTTGCCTGCAATCCCTTTTTAGGTGTCCTAATTTGCCACAATTAAAACATCTGGCAGGTTGATGTCCCCTCATCACTTTGGAAATCACTTCTCCTACCCAAGATTCGTCATCATAATTAAAGTTCTAAAAATTCGTGGTATGCTGGATCCATTCATCCATAGGTGCTGATCTAGACCTTAAAGGCCCAATTATCTTTTTGCAGTCTAAGTTTGTATTTTCAAAAGCCAGTGATTCAAGAATTAGTCTTCTAGCTTCTGGGTCTGTTACTCCTATGTTCAGAGTCTTAACTAATCTTTGCAAAGAGTCAGTATAGGGTTCTCCCTGTCCCTGCCTAACCCTGGTATATGACTCTAACTTTTTCCTTAGTTCTGGTATCCTATCCCAGGCATTCAAGGATGCTTTGTGGCATAGGGACAATACTTCTTCATCATAAAGAGCTTGGACCTGTGGATTGGCCTATGCTCCTACACCAATAATTTGATTCTGAGAAACATCCACACCTTTTGCTCTTCCTTGCTGTTTCATATGTTTGGATTCTTCTCTGAAATAAACTCCAAACATCAAGGGAGGTCCATCTTCTAACACTGCTAATGCTAACTGGGATAAATCATGGGATATAGCCCTGACATTAGAAGCCCAAGTTCTTATCATTTCCTTAACAAATGTAGAGTGCAAGCCATAATTAAAGATGGCTTGCTTAATTTCCTTTAGGTCATTCATTCCTACTGGTGTCCATATAGCTTCTTTGGCTCCCTTTGAGCCTTTAGAAGTTGATGCTTTGTCAGAATAAATTACAGGGTATGTCGCTAAAACCCTGGGTAAACCAGTCCTGACAGCTGGTAGTGGCATTGTATCCTGCCCTTGTGTCTTCTCACCCAGTTCATTATCTCCGACAATTTCCTCAATCATTTTAAATCTCTTAATCATTGTCTCACATTAGGCCTGAATCTCCTGACCTGCAAGGTTTCTAGTGATTTCCCTACAGCATCAATTTTCTGGTTCCCATTCTGCACCTGTGATTCCAAGGTCTTAATGCTTCCTTTCAAAGTTAAGATCTCTTCCTTGAAGTGCCCCCAAATATCATGTAAGTTGCCATCCTGGAGGTATATTCTGTCTGTTACCTTATCAAAACTCTGTGATAACTTCTGAAAGTCAAATTCAATAGCCTGGACCATTTCAGGTAAGCTCCTAGTACCCTTAGATAAGGAGTCAATTTTGCCTATCATGGTATTAATCCTATCAATTAATGCCATATACTTCCATAATGATATAATATGAAGAAGAAAACTGAAACCTAATAACCAGTAAATTGGGGTACCTCCAAGGTCATAGAGGCCTCGTGTGATTTCAGCAAAAACCGCTGCTAGAGTCCCGTTAAAAACAAAACCTGCCATTTTACCTGTTAAGCAGCAGATGGCGCTGTTTCTGAGTCGCGACTGGAATCAATGGAAAGGTGTCAGGATAGATCCTGTGGTAAAATCTGCCCTAATACTTGTTAAGAAACTGGGGGGGAAATGGGTCTCAAGAAGTTAAATGTAGCGAAATCAATTCCATACACAGAGCAAGAAATCCAAAGTCCGGGTACAGGGAACAGAAACCCAGAAGCTTCTAGCAGCTAGCAAACAGCGTGAGGGGGTCTGCCTGCCGCTCTGCTGGGGATCACAGCTCCCACCCAATGGAGGGGTCGTGACACAACTGCTGAGGAGGTTCCAGCACTGCTGGTCAGCAGTTCCTATGCTGCATCTGCTGGGATAAATGGTCGAGCTACAAAAGCCACTGCTGGGATTTCAAACAGCGATTCTATTTGAGCTGCGGGACCATCCCAAGGAGTTTTTGCCCCAGGGAATTTTCAGCGTTTGGCAACCTGTCTCACACTGCCTAAGCGGTAGGCTGTAAGGGGAACTTAAAAACTGCTCAGCAAACCAGGCAGGCAGCATGGATCCCGGGAGGCGTGGAGTTTTTAACTGCTGACTCCTCTCAGGCCGCAGCTTGGGGAGCGTTTGTGCCAATCCGCCAAGCTCCCCGCAGGCAGCCTTGCCAGGGGGGGATGGAGGGGAGTCAGGGGTGGTTCTAAAACCAAACGTTGAGGAGCCAGATAATGCCACCAAACAACCCCACACCAGTTTGGAAATTATTATTAAAAGGGGTTATTTCCTGGAGGGGAAAAAACTTACAGATCAATGTCCCAAGCCACAGGAAACAGAGAGTCTAGCAGTGTGAATGGGAGCCGGAAGCATGAAAGAGACCACACCCCAGTGGGCTGGTATCTTAAAGGCTCCCGCAGCATTCTTCACTGAGAATAGATTCTCTTGCAAGTCTCTGGTTTTGTTCAAAACCAGAAAACTGGTTTTCAGTCTATATGATTTTCTAATCTTCAAATTTATTGTCTCAGATAAGAATGCCAAGTCTATATTGGAATCTAAGCCAATCTACTGAAAGCCTTTACCCTGGCTCTTTCCCCCTGTTTAGTTTTGACAGTCTCCAAAATAGTTTTCCCCTTTCTTACCATGCCACTTTTGAAAATTGCCAGGAGAGACATTTGCTTACTGTCTCTTCATTTCATGGTTCCTGATGGCTTTTTTTTTTTCAAAATCAGACAAATTGGGCAAGAAATTTGAAAATATATATATATATTGCTCATTCCTTAGGGGATGTCAGGCACTTTCCAGAGTTTGGTATATATGCCTACACCATCTATGTGTCTGTGTTATAGACATATGTGCTCTATGATTGACAATGATTCTTCTCATCTGTTAGAGCTGGAAAACTATATAAAAATCTGGAAATGAATAGTTTTTGTTTTGCTGAGCCAAAAGTCTTTGTTGCAATTACTCCATGTACTGTAGCATAAAGCACCTGAAGACAAGACATAACAAATGTGTATGGCAATGTTTCAAAGACTCTAGACATTGAAATTTCAATCTTCTGTAATATTTATGTGTCATGAAATCTCACGTATAGCCAGGCTGACTTCAAACTGAAGATGACCTGACCTTGTGATCTGGCCCTCCTTCCTCTATTTCCCATGTGCAAGAATGGGTGGCTGACATCTGATTGTGCCGTGTGCTGAGGTGCCAAGCCCAGGTTTCCTGTGTGCTAAGCAAGCACTCAACAAACTGGGCTATATCAGTATCCCTTCTTTTTGATTTTTCTAACTATTTAAAAAATGGAAAAGCAATAATATGCTCCTGAGTTGTGCCACAGCATGTAAAAGGCTTTATTCTAACCTCTCCAATGCTTTGACCCTTTAATACGGTTCCTTATGTTTTGGTGACCCCCCAACCAAAGAAGTATTTCTCTGATACTTCATAACTGTAATTTGGCTACTGTTTGTATCATAATGTAAAGATCTGAGATGCAGGGTATCTGCTACCTGGCCCCTGTGAAGGGATCATTTGACCCCCGCAGGGGTCCCGGCGCACAGGTTGATAACCGCTGCTTCTTCACTCACTCTTCTTGCAGACCCAGAGGTGTTGCTGCTCCATGCTTCTGCTTGCCATCTCTGCTGAGAAGACTTTCTTCTGCTATTATCTTTGCCACCGAATGACCTGATGTGAGAAGAGGGAAACTAGATCTGTTTAATTTATATTTTGTAAGTCTTTTTTCTCTATTACTCCATATTTTCTCTCTTGTCTGTGAATACAGTATTTAGAACTAATTGTCATCTATTACACATTATACAATACTATTAGTTTGATTAATTAATGCATAATACATCCTGGAGACTAATTTGTTTATTCCTAGTGGACTCATTAAGGTTTGCTGTATGAATGTGGGATTAGGTTCAGAAAGGTATCACCTCAAAATGATTGACTCGCATGCCTGAAAAGAAAAAAAAAAGAATTCAACAAAGAAAAATAAAATGATATATCCCCTTCTCTTTAAACATAGAGACAAAGAGAAGGATTTCTGATGCTAAGTGCATAGATTTTGGCTTATAGCGGTGATATTTGAGAGTACCATCTATGACTGACTTTCTAAAATTGGTCATACAAAAAGGCAATTAAAGTAGTGTGCTAATATTTTCCTTCATTGGTGAACAGAGCAATGAGAACTTGCATCTGTGCTTTCATTCTACATGCTGCTGCATATTTTAAGCTCAGTGACTTGCCACCTACGCTCATGTCATTGTCCCTCATAGAGGACCTTAAGCCAATACTAATAACAGGGCTGCTAGTCAGTGAAACCCAGCAAGCAAACATTGCAAAATGTGAAACTGAGTATGGATAGTTCTATTTCTTTTTCTATGATGCCAAGGACCATTGGCTTCAGCATCCTAGGGAACCTCTCTACCACTAAACCACCTCCTCAGCTCAAATACACACTTCTTGATTAGCTGTTTTGCACTGTTTTCAGCCTTTTGAAGATAGTTTATGCACTGTGGTTAGCTGGATGGAAGGCAGACTAAATTGTAATTCTTCTTTCTTCAGTTTCTGTAGCATTGAGACTGAGCTCTTAGGCATCTGACATAGACTCTACTTGTATATTTAGAAATATAGTCTTAGGCGCCTTATATCAATAGTGTTTCTCCAAATTCTTATCTTTTACTCAATACCTCTTCTAAGATGTTGCCTTTCTTAAAAGGTCTTAAATCCAGTCATCATTTGGAATTTACTATGCATACGTGTGAGGTTATTTTCATAAAAACCAGTCTGTTGTAATTAGATGTCTTGGTGCATTTGTATACTACTGAACTAAATATTGCCGTACTTCTTTTTATTGAAAACCCTCTGTGGAATACTGGAAGCAGCTGAAGGAAACCAGTATATTGTGGTTATTTAACTTGTACAGGGTTTGGGTCATCTCAGAGTGGCAGTTGCACAGTTCATAAATAGTTATCATTATTAGCTAGCTTTGGATATTTATGCTTTTAAAAATATAGAGTAAACAATCCGTAATCAATTTTCTCTGGGCCAAGGTTATTGGATCTCCTTCACAAGAGTTATTTCAGTTTGGATAAGAATCCAACTGTAAACCCTATGTGGTTTGGGGTTTGGATGCAATCATGTCTGCAGGTCTGGGGTTGAAGCAGATGACCTCCATAGATAAACTGGACTTGGGCAAAATTGTTAAGTAGGCAGTTCCCAGTTCCATTTGTCATTTCTCCAGAATGCCCTCCGGCTGTCCCAAGCCTCCCACGAGTTATTCTACCCCTCTACAGGCCCTCTCCAATCTTAACACTCCAAATTTACCTGGTTATTCCTCTGCTCCCAAGAGGTTTCTAAGGTTCAAGGAAGTAGTATTTTAAATAGAATTATTTTAATAACTTTAAAAGTGATTATAGTTTGCTCTCTTTTGACACCATCATCTCTTTCCCCACTCTTCCTTTAGAAGGATCCCACCCAGAACCTCATGCCTTCCTCTAAAGGAAGAACTCCAACTGCAAAGACTTCAGTTCTCAGGACAGTGTCAAAAGGAAAATATTTTGAAAAACCCTTCCAGATTTTAAAACCATTTCCTTAGGAAATAGATCTTGCATGGAGTCACCGCCTTTCCTGATGGTATGAACCTTCCTTAGCTGAAATGGGTACTAAGTTTTAAAGTAGACTTGGATAATAATTGGCAGGCCTCTTTGAGGCCTTGCAAGCCAGTGACTAGCTAAGGAGTAGGAGCCAACTAAGAGGAGAAAAAGACAAACACAGCTCCTATCAGAGGAGGCTGGGAGAAGAGAGGAATAACAAGAAGTGGGAGGCTGAGTGAAAGCTTAGCTGAACGGAGAAACTGCTCTCCCCAGCCAGGAAGACAAAGAGTGGCAGATGGGATTTGCTGTTCTAATAATTGTTTTATGTGAAACATTTCCAACAAGCTGTAGACTCAAAGGAAGCTGTAGAACCAGAGAACTTTAATGTTGGGAAGGAAGCTTTTAGTCAGTTTGTCCAAATCAGACACGGTAGAGGTGAGGAATTTCAAAAGCTATATGAAACTGACTCAACTTCAATATGAAGAAGGAAATACACACAACACAGGGAGAGTTAGATTCTGTACTAGAACAGCTAATGTGATGGAATAAAGCGTCACCTTCAATCCAAGCCATTATAATGGTGCAATCATGGGCAGCTCAAAACTGAAAGTGAGATATGTGGAATCCTGTTTTATGAGTTCCTTGACCTTGAAGGAGCCACAGCTTGCTAACCAAGCTTGGCCCCTCACCTATAAAATCCAGAATAACACATACCAGAGCCGATCTACCTATTTCAGTATAATGTCATGTATAATGTGTATAATCAATATACCTCCTGTTAACACTGCTATAATTTCAACAGCAGTACCTCTATGGCCACAGTCAACTAACTTCAGAGTGAACTGAAATTAGAAAAGTTTAACCACTGAAAAATCTTTAATGTACCAACACATGGATATTCTCTAAAAGTTTCTTGGTAATACAAGTTATTTTTAAATTTTTTCTAAATACATTGAGAAGAAGAATTACCAGTAAATGTTTTAAAAAGGCAAGGATAGGTTTAAAAGGCCTCTGGTCACACAATGTTGAGTGGCTCAGGACAGTGATCTTCAGACCAGGTATGTGAATTCCCAAGTTTACAGGAAGATTTTGTAAAAGATCTGTAAGTGTGCACAGATGAGTGGGCTGTTATTCTGGATCCCTTTCTGATAGATCTTCCAAACACAACTTACCCAACATCTTTCTTATGCAACACCCAGATGGCTCATCAAGTAAGCATGCTCTAAGCTCAGATGACCCGACTCTGACTCAGGAACCTATGTGGTGGAGGAAGAAAAGCAAATACCTCAAATTATCCTGTTACCTTCCACAAACATATCATAGAATGTGGGCATCCTTCCTTAACACAAATAAATGAGAATAGTTAAACCATTTTAAATAACTCATAATTTTCATGTATCATAATACCTTACCCTAAATTTTCAAGGTGTAAGGCAATCTTATCATTCTCTCATATCCAAGTCTCTATGGTGACATGTATGTAGAACTGAAATTGGGAACAAATGCAATACTTGACATACAATTTCTTTCACAGATTAAATTTTAATAAAAATATCTATATCATAGCATTATTTTTTATATAGCAAGTGTTTTTAGTTATTATCTCTTAATTATTATTCTTATATGTTAATTATAATCATTCTGATTTCTAAATATACCTGCAATTAATCATTAGACTTACAACCCCAGAAAAAAAGCATTTAAGTTAATTGAAATATATATTTATTTTAGAAAGATGAAAGGAAAAATAGTAAAGTATTACACAATGAGAGATTATATAAAAAGAAGAGGTGATTATTAAGTAGAAGTAACATTTTGGGTGTTCATTTCTACAAATACCTGCATGTGTGTGTATACATATATACACATTTATATGTGAATATGAAGATGTTTATCAAGTTGCTGTAGGATTTCTAGCCTTTGGACAGATTTAGAAGAGAGGTGAATAACAAAATCTACGAATTGTCTACTGACATGCTAGTGAATTCTGTCCAGTGGGGACCTCGACCTCCTTCTGTACAAAACAGGAGCTGGACTCCATCTGCTCAGTCATTGCTACACTTCTGACACACAAATGAATGTTCCCTCAATCTTCCTTGAAACCGGTTTTAACTCCACGTCTCCCAAGTTTCCTCATTAAAGAGTTCAGCGGAT
>PVIU01035411.1:0-10339 GCA_004026605.1 Ondatra zibethicus | reverse complement strand
CTAAATAGAACCCCAGCAGCACAGACACTGAGAGAAACAATTAATAAATGGGACCTCCTGAAACTGAAAAGCTTCTGTAAAGCAAAGGACATGGTCAACAAGACAAAACGATGGCCTACAGAATGGGAAAAGATCTTCACTAACCCCACATCAGACAGAGGTCTGATCTCCAAAATATACAAAGAACTCAAGAAACTGGACACCAAAAGAACACATAATCCAATAAAAAAAAAAATGGAGCACAGACCTAAACTCTCAACAGAGGAATCTAAAATGGCTGAAAGACACTTAAGGAAATGTTCAACATCCTTAGTCATTAGAAAAATTCAAATCAAAACAACTCTGAGATTCCATCTTAAACCTGTAAGAATGGCCAAGATCAAAAACACTGATGACAACTTATGCTGGAGAGGTTTACTGGAGATGTTTACTGGAGAGGTTTACTGGAGAGGTTGTGGGGAAAAGGGAACACTTCTGCATTGCTGGTGGGAATGCAAGCTGATACAACCCCTATGGAAGTCAGTGTGGCGATTTCTCAGAAAATTAGGAAACACACCTTCCTCAAGACCCAGTAGTACCACTTTTGGGTATATATCCAAAGGATGTTCAATCGTGCCCCAAGGACATGTGCTCAGCTATGTTCATAACAGCTTTGTTTGTCATAGCCAGAAACTGGAAACAACCTAAATGCCCCTCGATCGAAGAATGGATAAAAAAAATGTGGCAAGCCGGGTGGTAGTGGCTCACGCCTTTAATCCCAGCACTCAGGAGGCAGAGGCAGGCGGATTTCTGTGAGTTCGAGACTAGCCTGGTCTACAGAGCTAGTTGCAGGACAGGCTACAAAGCCACAGAGAAACCCTGTCTTGAAAAACCAAAAAAAAAAAAAAAAAAAAAAAACCAAACCCCCCCCCCAAAAAAACATTTACACAATGAATTTACACAGCAGAAAAAAATGACAGCTTGAATTTTGCAGGAAAATGGATGGAACTAGAAAGCATTATTTTGAGTGAGGTAACCTAGACACAGAAATACAATTATCACATGTACTCACTCATAGGTGGTTTTTAAACATAAAGCAAAGAAAGCTAGCCTACAGACCACAATCCCAGAGAACCTAGACAATACGGACACTAAGAGAGACTTACATAGATCTAATCTACATGTGGAGTAGAAAGTATAAAAAGACAAGATCTCCTGAATAAATTGGGAGCATGGGAACCTTGGGGGAGGGTTGAAGGAGGGAGGAGAGAGGCAGGGAGGGGAGCAGAGAAAAATGTAGAGCTCAATAAATATGGAAAAATTAAAATAAAAAAAAGAAGATTGTGTTAGTACCACCTGGCAATAGTTTTTTTTTTTTTTTTTTTGAGGCCAGGTCTTATTATTAACACTAGAACTCACTATCTAGGACCAGGCTGGCCTTGAATCTGCTTGCCTCTACTTTCCAAGTGCTGGGGGTTAAGGGTCTGTGCCACATTGCCCTGCTTCTTGAAAACATCTTAAACCCCCATATTTTAAAATCTAAAGATGGGTATATTTGTGTACACAACTACAGACATTTGCATGCCACAGCTCCACACATGTGGAAATTAGAAGACAATCTTGAGTGTTGGTCTAACCTTCTACCTTGAGACAGGTTCTATTCTTGTTCACCAATGTGTTATGTCAAGCCAGCCTGCCTGTGAGCTTTCCACGAATTGTCTCCACCACCCACTGAGGTTACAGGTGTGCATTACCAAGTCTTGTGACTCGGGCTTTACTTTGGTTATAAGGATGCAAAATTCAGGTCTTCATCTAAGTCATACCCCAACATCCAAAGCTACCATTTATTTGACTTTACCTGGAAAGACCTGAGGTGGCCAGCCACTTTCACATATGTTTCTGGAGGAACCACAGTGTTTTCACCACTGGCATCCTAACAGATAAAAATATAAACATATGATTATGTTTTTAAAATTACTTTTTGTTTTGTTTTGTTTTGCAACAGAGTTTCTATATAGCTTTGGAACTTGTCCTGAAACTTGCTCTGTAGACCAGACTGGCCTGGAACTCAGAAATCAGCCTGTCTATGCCTCCCAAGTGCTAGGAAAAAGATGTGCACCACTATCGCATGGCTACTTTTAATTTTTAAATAGGGCCTCATGTAACACAGGCTTGTCTTCATACTTAATACATAGCCAAGGATGACTTTCAACTTCTGATCTTGTCTCCATCTTCCAAGTTCTAGAACACAGGCCTCTGCCGCCATGCCCAGCTTATTTGGTACAGAAGTCAGAACTTCCAGTCCTTCTGTTACTGTTTTAATGAAGGTGTGACTGGGTCCCTTAAATGCAGTTCAGGTGTCCTGGAACTATGTAACACAGAATGGCCTAGAACCTACAGCTTAATTATTGGAAGAGTATAAGAGGATAAGAGCAAAAGGCTGGTCAACAGTTTTTAATCATTTATTTTGTGTATATGTATATGCATGCATGTGTGCCTTAGGTCAGAAGACATGTAGAAGTAAGTTTCCTTTTTCTATCACGTGGCTTGCTGAGCCATCTTACTGGTCCCTAGTCAACACTTTTTCCCCCCTTAATTTTATGTGTTATGGGTATATGAGTTTATCTGTTTTTGATGGCAATGGAGGCCAGAGAAGGGTGTCAAATCTGCTAGAACTGGAGTTAT
Organism: Ondatra zibethicus; assembly: GCA_004026605.1. Lineage (NCBI taxonomy): Eukaryota > Metazoa > Chordata > Mammalia > Rodentia > Cricetidae > Ondatra > Ondatra zibethicus. The sequence goes on along the minus strand of PVIU01035411.1, from coordinate 7,675 downwards.
AGATAGCTGTGAGCTGCTGTGTGGATTCTGGGAATTTAACTCAGGGCCTTTGGAAGAGCAACCAATGTTCTCAACTGCTGAGTCATTCCTCCAGCATACCTGGTCAATACGCTTCAACTAGATCTTAATACACATCTTTGTTCCCTTAATGTAAATCCCTGGAAGTGGATTTGTAGGTCAACCCTTCCCCCCACCTTTTTTTGGTTTTTCGAGACAAGAGTTTCTTTGTGTAGCCATGGCTGTCCTAAATTTGCTCTGTAGGATCAGCCTGGCCTTGAACTCAGAGATCCACATCCTCTGCCTCCCAAGTGCTGGAATTAAAGGCTTGTACCACCATTCCCAGCAAGTTTTTTTTTTAATTTTTAAAATTTATTATGTATACAGTGCTCTACCTGCGTTGTCAGAAGAGTGCACCAGATCTCATTACAGATAATTGTGAGCTACCATGTGGTTGCTGGGAATTGAAGTCAGGCCCTCTGGTAAGGCAGCGGGTGCTCTTACCCTCTGAGCCATCTCTCCAGCCCCCCCACCCCCCCCCGCCCCCCCCCCTTAACTGAAGATTTCAGTACAGGGTGAGCTTTGAGCTTTGGTAAAGTACACCAGTTTATACTCATATTATCACGATTATACGGTAGCCATTTCCTTGCTAGAAAAAATGAACAGTCAACAAATGATTATTTTCTACATGTCACAAACACTAGGCCAGGGCTACTCTCATCCAAATTAGAAACAGTCATTCATTTCCAATCTTACTAAGTCTGACCTGGATCATTACTGCATTTTTATCTGGTCTTCTATAATAAATGGCCTGTGTATCTTTCTTTGCTCATTTTTCCAAGGTGTAGCTACTTGTTTTAGTTTGCAGAGCTTCTTGTTAAACTGTTTCAAGAGTCCCAGCATGCTTCCCATTCATTTAAATGGTATTTATTGAGAGCCCACTGTGTTATAAGCACTGTTCTAGGTGTCGGGGACAGTGAGAAAATTTTTTTCTCAGAGAATTTACTTTCTACTGTCTTCTGTCACTGGCCTTTTAAATTTTTCACAGTATTTTAGGTGGTTTTAAATTTTTATGTGGTCAAATCTATTAAGTTCTCATTTTTGGGATTTTTTTACCTTCAGTGTCTTGCTTATGTATTTTCACACTAAGAAAATCCTTCAAAAGGTTAAACTGAAAGAGCTGAACAACCAAAGCCCCAGAGGAACCCCCACTTAATCCAAGAGAAGATGCTTACATCTGTATCCACCCACTGGCGAACATCCATAGGTGCAGCAGTCATATCATCTATTTTGTAAACAATATTGGTTGGAGCCTTCTCTGCATTTCTGATTATTCCCACAATCGTGACCTAGATTAGAAAAAGAAAACAAATAGGTCTGATTGTCCTGGAAGCCAAAGCAAAATGTACATATAAACACAATTAGGAAAAAAAAAATTTTTGGAGATAGTCTCACTATGAAGTCCTTGTTTGAAGGACCTGGCTGGCATCACATTTGTGGCAAATGTCCTGCCTGCTCTTGAGTGCTGAGTTTACAGGTGTGAGGCACCACGCCCAGTACAAAAATTTACTCATTTTTATTTATTTACCTAAGAGTGAGCAAAGCTTGTTATAGAACGTTATTTTAAGACGTGTTACATTTGCTTATCCTGTGGAACATTTACTTAATTATACAAAGATGCAGTGCAAGATCTTATGTTGTATTTGTTTAACTCTTGTGAAACTGTGTTACACCTTATGGTCTAATAGAGCTGAACAGACAATAGCAAGGCAGGAGAAAGGATAGGTAGGGCTGGCAGGCAGAGAGAATAGATAGGAGGGGAAATGTGGGAGGAAAAGGTCAAGGAGTAGGAAAAGAAGGCCAGCCACCCAGCTACACAGCCAGACATGGAGTAAGAAGGAAAGAAAAGATACACAAAAATAGAGAAAGGAATGCCAGGCGGTGGTGACGCACGCCTTTAATCCCAGCACTCGGGAGGCAGAGGCAGGTGGATCTCTGTGAGTTCGAGGCCAGCCTGGTCTACAAGAGCTAGTTCCAGGACACACTCTAAAGCTACAGAGAAACCCTGTCTCAAAAAGCCAAAAAAAAAAAAAAAAAAAAAAATAGAGAAAGGTAAAAGCCCAAAGGCAAAAGATAGATGGGATAAGATGGGATAATTTAAGAAAAGCTGGCTGAGGGCCTGCAGAGATAGCTCAGGGGTTAAGAGCACTGGCTGCTCTTCCAGAGGTCCTGAGTTCCATAGCAACCACAAGGTGGCTCACAACCATCTGTAACACGATCTAGCACCCTCTTCTGATATACAGGCACACATAATAAATAAACACATCTTTAAAAAAAGGAAGAAAAAAGTTGGCTAGAAGCAAGCCAAGCTAAGGTCAAGCATTCATAAATAAGTCTCTGTGTGTATTTATTTGGGAGCTGGGTGCCCCACCCAAACGAGCAGAGTCAAAAGAATAAAATATAATCAACAAAGGCAAATAAAACAAAAAATTCAAAAAATAAACGGGGGGGGGGGAGAGGCTGCATAAGTGTGGTAACTCATGCCTTTAATCCCAGCACTAGGGAAGTTGGAGGCCAGCCTGGTCTACAAAGTTGAATTCCAGGACAGCCAGGGCTATTACACAGATGAAACCCTGTCTCAAAAAAAACAAAAAATACTTTATAGAAAAATATAGTTTTTACTATTAGGTTATGTATGACAAGATACAGATGTCAGAGGATGTTTTTCCAATGTTAGGGGTCTTTTTTCCAATGCAGGATCTGAAGACTGAACTGAGGTCATCAGACTGCAAAGAACCCAAGCACTTTTAACCAGAGCATGTCACTGGCTATATACTTTTAAATTTAGCAAGTGTTATTTCTTTTTTTTTTTCTGTTGCTGTTGTTGGTTTTTCGAGACAGGGTTTCTCTGTGTAACAGCTCTGGCTGTCCTAGAACTCACTTTGTAGACCAGGCTGGCCTCCAAGTCAGAGATCCTGAGTTCTACGACTAAAGGTGTGCACCACCACCCAACTCTTCCTTTTCCTTGTGTAAATGCACGAGAATGTGGTGCATGTACAAGTGAGTGGACAGCTGTGTAGTGATTGTGAATGCACGGGAGTGTAATGCATGTACGAGTGAGCGGACAGCTGTGCAATGATTGTGAATGCACGAGAGTGTGGTGCATGTACAAGTGAGTGGACAGCTGTGCAGTGATTGTGAATGCATGGGAGTGTGGTGCATGTACATGCATGTGAACGGACAGCTGTGCAGTGACTGCCAAGGCTGAGGGTTTGGGTCTAGCACTGCTGGCTCTCTTCCCTAGAGACAGGCCTCTCTCTGAACCTGGAGCCAGCATGTCCCAGGGAGCCTCGTTTCTGACCCCACAGTTCTATAGTGAGAGGCACAAGAGTAATCAAGCAATGCTTTCTACACGGATACTGGGATCTGACCTCTGGTCCTCATGCTTGGACATCTTTCCAACCCCTTACTTCTTCCACACAATTTAAAATACCTGCGAAACCTCCACATTCCCGATTTTGAACACTTCATCAGTCAGAGTAAAATACCTGCGAAACCTCCACATCCCCGATTTTGAACACTTCATCAGTCAGAGCAGCAGAGAGCAGCTGAGACACGGTGCAGGGCACAATGTGCTGGGCTCGGGCTCTCTGAAAAGGAAAAACGCACATAAAGTCAACCCTAGTGATAACAATTAATATTTGCTATGTGCCCAGCACTTTGTGTATACAACACTGAATATTCAAAACCAAAGTCTCCTTACCTCAGGGATCAAGATCAGAAAATTAACAAATACTGCATTTGATTCCCTTGCCTCTGAAGTGCTAAGATTCAAAGTATATGCCACTGCACATGGCAAATGCCACACTTCTAAATCAAATCCATACTGATCTGATGCCAGAATTCCAGGTGTTTGTATACTATGGGCTCACAAAGAAAAGGTCAGACTAGAGGCAGGACAACATAGGATAGCCTGCCTTTAGAACAAACTTTTAAGAGTTCACGGCCAGTCTGGTCTACAGAGTGAGTTCCAGGCTACAGAGAGAAACTCTGGGGATTGGGGGCAGAAAGAACACATCCCAGATATAGCAAGCTGTTCAGGGCATCACCGAGGTGACAGAATTTTGTGAAAAGGCCCGAGAAATGACAAACAGAAATAGAACTTAGGAGACGCCCTAGGTTTCCTGATAAAACAGATGGCAGTCTCTGGAGAAACAGGGTGAGATTATCCATGCTGGCCATCTTTCAAGGAAAGAGCAGAGTAAGATAGAGGGGGCAAAAGAGCATTTAATGAAGACACTCAAATCACCTCTCGGAGCAGGCTACCAGCAACGTAACATTTTTTGAGACAGGGTTTCTGTGTAGACCAGGCTGGCCTCAAACTCAAGAGCTCCACCTGCCTCTGCCTCCCAAGTTGTGAGATTAAAGAAAGGTGTACATCACCACTTCCACGCAATGATGTAACTTTCATTTTGCCTATCACTGGTGTGAAGTGGCCTGAGAGACATACGGATGACTAAGGAAGCCGGGAATGGTATCACATGCCTACATTTCCAATTACTTGGAAGGCTAATACAATGTATGGGTGTTTGCCCACATGTGTCCATACACCATGTGCATGTCTAATGTCTTGAGGAGGCTAAAAGAATGCCAAAATCAAACCCAGGTTCCCTGGAAGAGCAGCCAGTGCTCTTAATCACTGATCTTTCCAGCCCCTCCAAAATAATAAATAAATAAGTACACACGCAAGCAAATAAGTAAGTAAAAATGTAAGATTCAGCCCAGTGGTGTAGCATTTGTCTAATACGGCCAGAAGGAAGACAGAGACATGGAAGGAGGGAGAGGACCTGGAGATGCAGCTCAGGCAGTAGCATGCTCGAAGCCCGAGAATCCACAGAACTACAGTGGTGTATGACCATAATCCCAACACCTGAGAAGAGCAGACAGACCATCAGCTGGCTACCTAGTGAGTACAAAGCCAGTTTGGACTGCAGAAGAAATATATAAGCAAATTTAAAAAATAATAAAGAGCATAATGGCATACACCTGTAATCCCAGCACTCAGGAGACAGAGGTCTTAGGATAGCCACAAATTTATGGTCCACACAAGACGTTCCAGGCCACGCACAGCTAGTTAGTGAAAACTTGTCTCAAAAAATAAAACAGCCATCCCAAAAGACATGCTTTCAACCCAACATTACTTCTAACTTAGCAGAAGCACTAATGTGATAAAAACCTCATCCTGACACATTACAGAATGAAATGCCCTTTTGGGATCTCAAAAAAAATGAATAAATAAAAGTTGACCGGCAATTTCAAGCAACAAAAACATACAGACTGGATGTTTCCCAGTCATCTGGGAAGCTGAGGCAAGAGGGCAGAAGATCACCCCAGCCCTATAGGTTCAAAGCCAGCCCGGGCAGAAATTACACCCCACCTCAAAACTAAAATAAAAAAAGGGAAAGACCAGTTACTTCGGTTAAAGGGCAAATAGTTAGAACGAGCCTGGTGGCACCCGCCATTGATCGCAGCACCAGAGTCAGAGGCAGGGGGATCACTGAGTTCCAGGACAGCCAGGGCAACACTGTGAGCCTGCCTCAAAACAACCAACCCCTCAAACTCTCGGTCTCATACAAGGAATATGTACAAAGCAGGAAAGCACAGCAGATTAAAGACCTCTTGTTCTTCCTGTTAGCGAGCAACAGGAAAGAACCCAAAACCTGTAGTGAACATAGCGGACTCTTGCCCTTCGGGGATTTGGTGGCCCCAACCGTCCCCTAGGTGGACAACAGGGACATCGTCCTTCCGAGTGGCAGGGCCGGGCAGACAAGTGCGAGCTCGCCATCCGCCCCGACAGTAGTCCATCCGTCTCCGAGGCCGGGAGGAAGCGAAGGACCACGGGGGGCCTCTCCACCTACCGACTTCTTCTCGGCCTGCGACGCCGTGGGCGAGCCGAAGCCGCCGGGGGACTGCGTGTAGCCGCCCGCTCCGCCATAGCTGGAGCCGCCGAAACTGTCGAAGCCGCCTGCTACCGAACGACAGTCATTAGCGTCGGCGCGGCGAGCCGCCGCCTCCCTCCCGCCGCGTCCCCAGCCGCGGTCACGACAACCGCCTTCCCCGACCCCCGAAACCCCACCCCCGGGTCTCTCGCCGCGGTCCTGCCCCCCCCACCACGCGCGGATCCCCGCCTCCTCCCTCGCACGCCCGCCATTACTGTTCCACATCCTGGTCGCGATTTTCCCGAGAAGGAAGACCAAGACACGCAGGTCCGGCGGGCTCGGCGACCACCGAACTGTCTGCCGCTCCGGCGTGGCGGCGTTGTATCTACACTGGCGCCACAAACTCCTTCCCGCGAAGAGGGAGCCAATCAGCACTCAAGACACAATCTCGTTTTAGCCAATCAGGACTCACGACTCTTCCGCCTTTTCCTGTATCAGGGCCATGCTTCAGGAAAAACGCACTGCCCCGAAAAGGAACGGAAGCCTGAGCGGCCACATTAACTAAGGGCAACACTCCGATGGGACAGTATTTCAAGACGCCAACCAATCAAACACTACTTCCGGGGCGTATAAAAACTATCTTGTCAAGTGCGCGACAGCTTACGTCATTACCTATGTTTTTTAACCTTCTATTCCCGCCAAACTGTCATTTTCCACGCGAAGCTGAGTTTTAGATGCTACCGAGAAAGTCACGCTGTCAAGCAGACAGCCAACATCAAACTAAATGGAGAGAAACTCCCAGCGATTCCACTGAAATAAGGAACAAGACAGGGTTGTCCACTCTCTCCATACCTATTCAATAAAGTTCTTGAGGTCCTAGCTAGAGCAATAAGACACCAAAGGGAGATCAAGGGGATACAAATTGGAAAAGAAGTCAAGCTCTCACTGTTTGCTGATGATATGATAGTTTGCATAAGTGATCCCAAAAATTCTACCAAAGAACTTCTACAACTCATAAACACATTCAGCAATGTAGCAGGATACAAGATTAACTAAAAAAAAAAAAAAAAAAAAAAAAAAAAAAAAAAAAAAAAAAAAAAAAAAAAAAAAAAAAAAAAAATCAGTAGCCCTCCTGTACACAGATGATAAAAGGGCTGAGGAAGAAATCAGAGAATCAACACCCTTCACAATAGCCACAAATGGCATAAAATATCTCAGAGTAACTCTAACCAAACAAGTGGAAGACTTGTGTGACAAGAACTTGAAATCTTTGAAGAAAGGTATTGAAGAAGACACCAGAAAGTGGAAAGACCTCCCATGCTCTTGGGTAGGCAGAATTAATATAGTAAAAATGCCAATCCTCCAGAAAGCAACCTATAGATTAAACGCAATGCCCATCAAAATCCCAACAAAATTCTTCAAAGACCTTGAAAGAACGGTACTCAACTTCATTTGGAAAAGCAAAAAACCCAGGATAGCCAAAACAATCTTGGGCAACTAAAGAACTTCTGGAGGCATCACAATCCCTGACTTCAAACTCTACTACAGAGCTACAGTACTGAAAACAGCCTGGTACTGGCATAAGAACAGACAGGAGGACCAATGGAACCGAATAGAAGACCCGGATATCAATCCACACATCTTCGAACACCTGATATTTGATAAAGAAGCAAAAAATATCAAATGGAAAAAGAAAGCATATTCAACAAGTGGTGCTGGCATAACTGGATATCAACATG
>PVIU01035410.1:0-10349 GCA_004026605.1 Ondatra zibethicus | reverse complement strand
CTCCAGTCCTTTCTAACCAGGTGATGGGAACTGTGTGCTGGATCTTGGCCAGTACAGTCCTAACAGAAGCAAGGTGCTTCATTTCTAGATGGGATTCTAGTAAAGAGCACATCTTTGTCATGTTCCCTTCCTCAGTTTGTGGGCTGTTTGGAAGATTCTTTGTAAACGGCCATGTGAAAAATATTTTAAGAATGGCTTCCTACACAATTTCTGCTTACAGCTGTGCAAATCTACTCTGGTATTATGCAAGCAAACCAACACCATATAAACAAAGGGGCCATGCATTGTCACCCCTGCTACAGGGGTTCCTGATGACAGCGATTAGAAGCAGTACTGGAGTCACTGCGGGGAACATGGTTCTGAGAATGCAGGAGTGAGCTCATTTGTTGTTTATTTCAAGATCTAAATTCCCCTGTGTTAGCTAATGAAAATTTAGAGATTTACAAACATGATTGTGTCATATTTACCATTGCTCTAACACCAAATCCAGCACAAGAGGTACAGCTATCTCTACAGAATTATTCCAAATGGGAGTTATATTTTTGCTACCTTAATAAAAGAAACAGATCTAGCAGATGGCCATTATAAGCATTCAAAATTAGAAGGTTTTTTTTCTGAATAATATATTTTCTCCAAATAGTATTTTTACTGCTTGAAAGGAAGTAAGTGGCAGTGTTGCCTGTAATGCAATAGATTCTGTTAAAAACTCAAATATAAGGTGACCCTTTTGCCAGGGGAAAATTTTAGGGGAAAAGTCACTTTATATTTCAGTGAATGTGTCTCATTACTTTTGTAGCTTTTATAGCACCAGGTGTTGGGAACTAAAAAACTCAGTGTCAGAGAGAATTGTATCAAAATCCAGGTGAAATTAAATCATTTTCTTTTCTCAATAAAAACAATTCTGTTTAATAGTGGAAAGAACATAGACTATAAGTTAGAACAGACCTTGACAAAATATTAGACCCAACTTCAAAGAGCTCATTTAACCTTTCCAAGTTCAATTGTTTACTTAAAAGCGATGAATCTAACATTATGGAAATGGTTTGAATATTAAATAAGATGTGCAAACAGTACTTACATAATTTTGGTTTTATCCACAATATCCACAATAGACCCATTTTCTTATTCCAACTGGTACTGAGTAGCATGACTTATCATGTGCTACTGTGACACAATTTAAGCAAATTTCCATCCAAAGAACATTAATAGCATCATGAGATGAGCTACAGACTGAATGATGCTGATTTCAAATCAAACAGGTGAGCCATATTTAGAAAAATATATTCAAAGTCCAAACATTGTAAAGGGTTTGTATCCAGGATGTAAAAATAACCCCTACAATAAATGATTGGGTAGCAGATAAAACAATTTAAAAGAAGCAAACCTTGAACAGACAGCTGGCAAAATAAGATTGTATTAGAAAGCATTCTCTACAAGAACAGAGGTTACATAATGTATATATGTATAAATACGTATATGTTTATAATGAAGATGATTTACAAGAATGGCTTATAGCCTATGCATCTGAGTAGCACAAGAAATGCTTTATAAACACTGCAGAAGCTAAAAACCCAATACCTGGCCAGTCCATAAAATTCCCCCAACCAAGTGCTAAGCACCTGGAAGACTCCTGGAGAGTCACTAGTCTTCACAGTCTGTGTTTGAATCTGAAGAAGCTGGGGTCTGACGTCATTGGAGAATAAAATCATCTACCAGCAAGCAGTGAAGGCTGGCAGGCAGGCAGGCAGCAGGCACTGCTTTTCCTTGGGACCTATTTATTTCTGGTCTACCACCAAAAGGTACTCCCCACATTATGGAGGGTTTCTTCCCATCAGTTAATGCTTTATGAAAATGAACTCACAGACCCACCCAGATTCCTGTTTGAGGATACACTCTCTCATGGTGAGAAAGCAAACATGAAGCCAGGAACATTTTGTCAGCATGTAAAAAGCAGAGAGTGGATAGGAAACCAGGCTGAGCTCTGATTAGTGATACATGTTCTCCAACAATTCTCAATTTCCGACAATTTCCACAACCTTCCAAAATACTGTGACCGGCTAGGAGCCATATCTTCAAACAGGAACCTAGGGGAACATTTTTTATTTAGTGTCACTAGGACATACGCAATTGCAGAAAGGAAGCAGACAGATATGCTGAACAAAAGAAAGCCTTGAGCATTCAGTATGTATGATTTCATTTTCATGTTGCTATAGGAGCTCCAAAAGTAATTATGGAAATAGAAATCAAGCAGAAAGAAGAAGCAGCTGCTTCTTCTAGTGAAGGAATCAAATAGAAATGGGAATATCCCATCTCGTGACTGGTGTCATGCATATATGAGCAAACAAGTTCATCAGAACTCAGTAAATCTCACTCAATATTTGTGATTTTCTGTTCATAGAAACATTTCCTAATAAAACGTATGTTTAATAAAAGATATCGGGTAAGTTCCGCTCACCATAACTACAACTTAGTGTTCTCTATAGATACTTAAATCTTCCACAGAACATTGATTTTCAAGTTATGGTATTCTAGATTTGTTATTTTCTCCCCAAATGTTTGCATGGCTCATTCCTTCACTATGTGGTTGCTTTCACTTGTGATTAAGTAATGCCTTCAAAATCTAAAAGCTGTATCTCTTTTCTTTAAACAAACTAATTTTCTTTATTTTATTATGTTCATAAATATTCATTTAATATTTAATAGAAAAATGTAATTATTTTTTCTATAAAAATACTCTATATTTCTTAAACTCCCCCAAGTAGTGTAAAAGTGTGTCATGCCATGTATTTTACAACTTTCTCCAAGTCATTACCCAATATGCAATGATACAAACTTTCAGATTTGATATTAAAGGAAGGAAAGTGTTTGAAATGAGTGCATTAGTTAAGGACTATAACCTCCAAATGGAAGTGTCACAGAGAGAATAAAGATCCCACTTTTAATTACTTTGAATATTTCTTCGTTGTCTGTTTCTTACTACTCAACAGAATGCCTAAACAATTCTAAACCCAGTTCTTGAGCAACACAGACCTCTGAAGTATTTAGGGCTAGATGCATTCTCATTTGATGTTACTTCCTGGTGTTTCAAACTCTATTTTAGTAACTTTTGGTAGAGTTTTTGTGTTAGGTAATTTTTTTTAAATGTCAAGTAGACTGAGCTAAAGGATTGCTGGATTGCTGAGTAACTATGGCTCAGGTGGGATGTTTTCAGGAAACACAATCTGAATGAGAAGACTAAGTTGGCAGTGCTGCGTTTACCTGTGTCAGTGGGCATTCAGGATCTTCCTGTGCAGAGCAGAGGTACACTCACTGTTTATGTGACCTGGGAGACCCATCCTCTTCTGTTCTGGGTTCTCAGACCTGTGCTCTTTGGACTCTAAGATTGATACCCATACTTTCTAAGTGTCTTACCTTCTATGGATTTACACTGAGAGTCGCACCCTCTGTTCCCCAGGTTCTCAAACCTTCAGACACATGTGTAGGCAGAGATTGCTTGTCCATTTCCTGGCTGCCCAGACCTGAAAAATCACACAGAAACTATATTAATTACAAACTTCTTGGCCATTATCTTAGGCATATTCCTAGGCAGACTCCCTCACATCTTAAATTAACACATTTCTATTAATCTGTCTATCCTCACGAGGTTGTGGCCAATTGGTAAAGTTCTAGCAGGTCCTTCTCCTTCAGCAGCTACATGGTGTCTCTCTAACTCTGCCTACTCCCTCTCTGTATCTCTTCTAGCCTGACTATATTCTTCCCTTCTATAGGCTGAAGCAGCTTTTTTATAAACCAATGGTAATAAAACATATTCATAGCATACAGAGCAGAATCCCATATCATCTCCCCTTTTCTGTCTAAATAAAAAGTAAGGTTTTAACTTGAACATAGTAAAATTCCATATAACAAAACAGTAACAGCAAGAATTACAGTTATAATATTTAGTCTATTTGTATCTGGCAAAATTAAAAACTATGTTATCGTCTATTTTATCATATCTAATTTATCTTTTATCATAACTAAGGCAAATTATAACCATCTGTCTTCAACTCTTCAAAGACCCCAGAAGGATATAATATCACCTAAGTAAACAGGAAGCACATTGTAAGCAACTTCCAAAACTTTAGAATTGACAGAGATATCTTGCTTCCTGGACAATTACCCAAAGTTCTTCTGTAGCATTGGGACATCCATCTTTAGCCCCAGGTTCATAGTATCTGGCAGACTTTTCCATAAAGCAGGAAATTTTAAAGACTGTTTAGCTTACATTGGCAGTTTGTCAGTCACTTTCTTCTGTGTCTTATAGAATGTCTGGCAGACTCTTTCATGAAGCAGGAACCCCAAAGACCATCTCACCTTTTTAGGCAAATTAAACAGTCACTTTTCTGGGTCCTGCATGTTCAGTTTATACAGAACACCATCAAGCAGTCCAGGCAAGAGCAGTCTCTTGTCCAAATGGCTAACAAACTCCAAAAGGAGCCTCTTTGATGCCCATATCCTATTGAAGCAATTGATGCTGCCAGAAGCCGACTTGTCTTACTGTCAAGAAAAGTCTAAGTCATTAAAACCTTTTAAATGCCATATTCTGTAGGTCTTTGAAAAAGTTGAAGAGTACCTATTGAAATATATCTCTGTACATATAGAAAACCTAACTAACATGACTACAAGTTTGACTATTATAAATGACTATCTATTAACCTGTAATTTTAATTATACATTATATTTTTAAATGAGCTGCACAAGCACAATATCTTTAAAAAAGAACAGAAATGCATATATACAGTGTAACGAAATTGACCTTAAAATTGCATTAATAGACCAAGACTCATGCTAATGCAAACTATTCATCTCTATACCATTATCTCCCTTATTTTTTTAGACGAAATTGACTGTGACAATTAACAATTTATACCCAACCCCTTTTACATGAAAACAAACATTTATAAACAATCATTTTGGGAATTTGATCATAGTTTTGTCCAAACAATACAATAATATGCATAATCCAAATTCTCTGTGTATATTTCATCTTTATGTGGCTTATTTTTTTTAACTTCTTTAATTGATGAATTTCTGTACTCTTTTATATTACTTCATTGTCTCTTTAAAGATTTTGTTTTATTGGTTAGCTTTCTATACTCTTTTTCTTCTTCTTCCCAATGCTACATACATTTATCTAACACTGTGACCCATTCTGGGGTCTTTTTCATCTGAATCTGTCTTTATTGCATATCTGTAATCATTTTCTGACCAGCAGTGTTTTTTTTTTAAATTCTAACTGGGCTTGGCTAAGACCAACTCCATAGTCCTGCCTTTTGGTTCTGCTCTGTCCTACATGGCAGATGCATGATTACTGCCTCTGGGAGTCATGCACACTGCCCAGCTCCAGGGATGCAGCAGGTCTATGTCACCATTAAGCAATTAGTAGCATGCTACTCACAGACCCCATTTAAGTGCAGGCCTTCCGCAAAAAGCCAGAGTTTGTGCTGCTAGCATGAACAAGGAAGCTGTATCTTAATGAAGCTGTGCAACTTTTGCTACTAACAATGAGTCAGGATGACTTGTCTTAAAGGAGTTGTGATTTGGAAGGTCCTTCTGTCTGATGTGTTGTTTTTATTGGTTAATGAATAAAGAAACTTCTTTGAGCCTGTAAGAGAGAAGAGCATAACAGAGCTAGGTGGTAAAAACTAAACTGAATGCAAAGAGAAATAAAGAATAGTCAGAAGAAACAACGTAGCACCAGAGGCAGACACCATAACTTTACCAAGTAAGCCACAGCCTTGTGGCAATACACAGATAAATGGAGATGGGTTAATTTAAGATATGAGTTAGCCAGAAATATGCTTAAGCTATTTGCCAATCAGTATTGAAAATAATATGGTTTGTGGGTGATTATTTTGGGTCTGAGCTGCTGGGTGGCTGGGAAAAAAAACAAAAAAACAAGTGGCCTCCTACACCAAATTGGCACCAACATGTCCAAGTAAAATCCACTTAAAACCTGAGAGAGTTTTGGAAGGAATTCTAGGCACAAAAATAAACCAAAACAAAAAACCTGTTGTGGCTCCTTTAAGAGAGTTTTTCCTGATTCAGCCATTGCAGAAAAAAAGCTGTGTGGTCTTGAAATGACAGCTTCCTGGACTGTGCTGTCATCATAGCTCTGACTCTTTCAGGAGTTCTGGCTATGGAGCATTTAAATGGGTTCTATGAGCAGAGTGCTACAATTTGCTTAATGGGAAATTAGACCCGTTGTGTGCCTAAAAGTGGGGCAATGTTCATGACTCGCAGAGGCAGCAAACATGCCTCCGGCATGTCGGACTGAGCGGAGCAAGCAGGCAGGGCCTTGTCATGCCCGCTTAGCAAAAAAGCAAAACAAAACAAAAAAAAAAAAAGAAAAGAAATAAAAAGATGCTTCTGGGCAGAAAATCATTAAATAATTACAGATACACAATAAAGACAGATTCAGATAAAAAAGACCCCTAAAAGGGTCACAGTGTTGGATAAATGTACATAGGCTTGGGAGAGAAAAGAAAAAGAATATAGACAGTTATAGAAAGAAGTAAATGGTTTAAAGAAAAGGGTGAGGTCTCTAAAGAGTCATAGTACAGACAGTCATAGATTAACAGAGTAAAGATAATAAAATAAATATTAAACTTGTAGAAAAAGTAATAAAGTAAGAAAATAAGCTAGGTAAAGATGGAATATACACAGAGAGTCTGGATTATGCATATTATTGTATTTTCTTTGAATTTTTTGACTGCAGAGAGATATTTTGTTCTGGGGGATGCTAAGATAAAACAACACAAAGGTATCTTAACTTTACAATTTGGGTCTAAGCGTATGTTGCTTTGGAAAAGCGGTTCTGCTGTTTTTTCCACAGAAGATGAGAACCTATGGATTTCTTCCAGACTAATGTGGTTTGATAGACCAAGATCCCCTGAACACCCCTGAAAAAATTTACTTTGTCCAACAAAAATCAGTTGTATGGAGAAAACTATGTTCAAATTCCCAAATATTGTTTATAAATGTTTGTTTACATTTAAAGGGGGATATGTTATAGAGATGGATACTTTGCATTGGTATGGATCTTGGTTTATTGATATAAATTTAAGATCAGTTTTGTTATATATATATTTCTGATCTTGATTAAGGTATTGTAGTTGTGCAGTTCATTTAAAAATGTAATGTATAATTGAGAAATAATATGTTAATAGATAATCATCTATAATAGTCAAGCTTGTAGTCATATTAGTTAGGTTTTCTAGATATGGAGAGATATATTTTAGTTAGGCATTCTTCAAATCTTTTAGAGACCTTCAGAATATGGCATTTAAAATGTTTTAAGAACTTAGACTTTTCATGACATGAGACACATCTACTCCTGGCAACACCAATCTACTTGAGAGGATGATGGACATCAAAAAGGCTCCTTATAGAGTTTGTAGCCATTTGGGCAAGAAACTGCTCTTGTCTGAACTGCTTGATGTTATGCTGTATTAATTGGACATGCAGGATAGCACCCACAGAGAAATGACTGATGAACTTGCCTGCAGGTGAGATGGTTCCTTGGGGTACCTGCTTCATAAAAGAGTCTGCAAGTCATTCTGCAGGACACAGAAGAATGTACTTTGCCATTACAAGGTAGAACAGATCTTCAAATTTCCTGCTTCTTGGAAAAGTCTGCTGGATACTATTTGCCTGTAGGCTGAAGATAGATGCCCCAAAAGTAAAGAAGAATTTTTGGTGACTATTCAGGATACAATATGTCTTTGTCAATTCTAGAGTTTTGGAAGTAACTTACAATGTACTTCCTATTTACTTAGGTAATATATCCTTCTGGAGTCTTTGATAGAGTTTAAGAATATATAGTTATACTAATAGTTTTCTTTAGTTATCATAAAAGATAAAGTAGATATAAATACTGTAATTCTTGCTTAATACCTGCTTTGTTATATATAATTTTACTATGTTAAAGTTAAAACCTTCCTTTTTATTTAAACAGAAAAGGGGAAATGATGTGGGAGGTCCATCTGTTTCTGTGTTGCTTTTATTGGTTAATGAATAAAGAAACTGCTTTGAGCCTATAACAGAGCAGGACAGAACAGAGCTAGGTGGGGAAAACTAAACTGAATGCTGGGAAAAAGGTGGAGTCAGGAGAAGCCATGTAGCCACACCAGTGATAGATGCTTGAACTTTACCCAGTAAGCCACAGCCTTATGGCAATACACAGATTAATGGAGTTGGGTTAATTTAAGATATGAGTTTGCCAGAAACACACTTAAGCTATTGCCCAACCAGTATTGCAAATAATATGGTTTGTGTGTGATTATTTTGGGTCTGAGCTGCTGGGTGGCTGGGAAAAAAGCAAGCAGCCTCTGACCACAGATCAGTGTCTTTCTTCTTTCTGACAGCAAACAGAGTCTATCTGAAAAAAAAATACAGGTATGAAGAAGTTGTGCTTTACTCTATTCTTTTGTATCTAGAATTTCTTCCCAAGTTCTCTGTTTTTATGTGGATATAGCTGCCCCATGTTGGCATGCCATTTTGTAGACAGAGATTGCTCATTAGTCTCCTAGCCTCCCAGATCCGAATAATAACACAGAAATTATATTAATTACAACATTGTTTGGCCGATAGCTTATGCATATTTCTAGCTAACTCTTATATCTTAAATTAACCCATTTCTATTAATCTATTATCACCACAAGGCTATGGTCTACTGGTAAGGTTCTGGCTAGTGACTGGCATCTTTCTTCCTTGGCAGCTACATGACATCTCTCTGACTCCACCTACTCTCTCTATATATCTCTTCCAGCCGGGCTATATTCTGCCCTGCTATAGGCTGAAGCAGATTCTTTATTAACCAATGGTAATAAAATATATTCATAGCATACAGAGGGGAATCCCACATCACACACACCAGTGATTTGTGCTTCAGGTTTCTTTTGCCATTCTTTTTGCTTCAAATATAAAACATTGTGAGATTTCTCAGTCCTCATAATCACATGAATGCATTACCACAATAAATCTCTCCTCTTGCTATTCTTCTGCTACTGGTCTAGTTCTCTTAGGAACTCTTACTTACAATATATATATATATATATCTATATTGGATGAATAATGAGGTTCATTCTCCTACTTCCTTGAAACTATAACCATATAGAAACCTGAAATCTTCTTGGGGCCAGCACTTCTTTTGGTGAGGTGAACCATGCCTTTGGACCAACATTTAAGTGACTTCTAATGCAGAGAAAATAAAATTCAATCACTTACTCCTCAACTTACATGGTGTTTTACATATCTTTTTAACCTATTGAAAATTAGGGGAAAGCATTTTTTTTAACGTGTGATTAAATTTCAAAATTTTTCCAACATAGGCCTGCTGTGGGAGAATAATCTTGTACACTGTAAATATTTGTCACTCATATTGGTTTAATAAGAAGCTGATTGACCAGTAGCCAGGCAGGAAATATAGGTGAGACAACCAGATAAGGGGAATTCTGAGAAAATGAAAGGCAGAGAGCCAGTCACCAGCCAGCGGAAGCAAAATGAGAATGTCTCATTGATAGAAGGCATGAAGCCATGTGGCCAAACATAGACACGAATTATGTGTTAATTTAAGTTGTAAGATCTAGTTAATAATAAGCCTGAGCTACTAAGCCAAAGAGTTTATAATTTATATAAGCCTCTGTGTGTTTCTTTGGGACTGAATGGCTGCGGGACCGGGTAGGACAGAAACTTCTATTCACATAGGAATAATAATTTGGGAAAGCAACTCAAACCATTTCCTGATGCCTGACTTCAGATGGATATCAGTTCATCAGGAGGTCCTTTAGAACTAGCAGAAAAGATGATTCCTCTCAACAGTGATAGCAGACACAAGTGGGGAGGCTAACAGACTGTCTCCCTTACCATTAGATAAATTCACTGTCACCAGTTAAAACATGGATACTCTCAGGTTTCAATCATGCTCCTTCTGGGAACAGATGGGTTTGTATATGATTTGTATGTGCACAGCTGAGTCAGAAACTTATATGATATTATGCTATTGGAATAACTGAGCAATGTGGACCACATGATTCTTTTTCTTTATTTTTTCCATTCAAAAACATAATTAAATATATAAAATTTTTTACATTTCGTCCCTTTCTTCTGGACCCCTCCCCCTACCTCCCACCCCTCCTCCCTCCCCCTTCTTCCTTAAAAGAGGGCTTGGTGCCCTGCCCTGTTGGAAGTCCATGGCCCACACCCCTCCCGACCAGCCTAGGAAGGTGTGTATCCAAAAAGACTCGGTTCCCAAAAAGATAATACATGCAGAAGAGATAGGTCCTGGTGTAATTGTTGATGGCTTCTCC
>PVIU01035409.1:0-10282 GCA_004026605.1 Ondatra zibethicus | reverse complement strand
AAAAAAGAACTCAGGCAGGTGGATTTTCTCTGGAAAATCTTGTTTCTAGACATGACAATGATCTTGTTTGTTCTCTGTCAGACTTTCACACCCATGAGCATTTAATTTGATTGTAATAAAAAAGATTGAGTCTCTGAGGTACAGACCTTCCCTTTTTCTAGTTTTGCTTTTGCTAGTTTAAATTTCTTCTGCAAAATCCCTAACATAATCAAACATCATTCCAGGGTCTGAGCTCTTAGACGTTGCTCGGAGCTCCATCTTTGAAGAGCTCATGGCCACAGGATGGTTAGTGAGGCTGAGCAAGACTGTGCTCTGCCCTCTTGTGAAGCGGAGGCTGCCTGCACAGCTGGGCTTCTGTCTCTTTCTAAAGTCTCGGCATAGTCTGATATGGACACTAGGCACACACCATGCTCGGAGAGTGGTTTTTTCTAGTGTGGGAAGAACAGGGATAGTCTTGCCTTCCTTCCAGAGTTCAGCGTGAAAGATGGGCTAAGGCTGAGCACATTTCTGCCATGAAGCTTTTCACCTACTCTTCCCTCCACGGGGATCTTCTTTCCATCCACTACGCCTGAGGTTCTAGCAATCCATTTGCGCCTCTGCAGAGATGTCACTTTTCTCACAGCCCCCATCTCCCTGTTTTAAACAGCAGCTACCTTCCCTGGGGAAGCTTTATATCTCTTCATTGCCTTATGCTTTTCTTTTGTTTTTAATTTATTTTCTATTAAGAATTTTTAAGGCAATATTTTCTCATTTTATGTAGGTATCCCATTCCCATTCCCTCCCCTCCTACCACTTCACCCTTCCCTCCACCCCCCCCATCCACTCCTCAGAAAGGGTAAGGCTACCCATGGGAAGTCAACAAAGTCTGACACTTCACATCCAGGCAAGACGAAGACCCTCCCTCATATATCTAGGCTGAGCAAGGTACTCCTCCAAAAAGAATGTGCTCCTAGATGCCAGTTCAAGCACTAAGGATAAAATCCTGGTCCCACTGCCAGTGGCCCCACAGACTGCCCAAGCCTCACAACTGTCCCCCACATTCAGTGTGCCTAGTTTGGTTCTATGCAGGTTCCATTTCTAACAGTCCAGAGTCAGTGAGCTCTCTCTAGCTCATTCTCTCTAACTCAGCTGTTTCTGTGTGTATTACTATCTTGGCCTTTACCCCTTTGCTCATGATATCACTCCTCCCTCTCTTGGGCTGGTCTCCAGTAGCTAAGGGGAACACTCCTCCGTTGCTGGTGAGAGTGCAAACTTGTAAAGTCACTTTGGAAATCAGTGTGGTGGTATCTCAGAAAATTGGGAATCAGTTTACTTCAGGACCCAGCAATGCCACTCTTGGGTGTATACCCAAAGGATGCATACTCATACCACAAGGACATTTGCTCAACTGTGTTCACAGCAGCATTATTGTAATAGTCAAAACCTGGAAACAACCTAGATGCCCCTCAACCTAAGAATGGATAAAGAAAATGTGGTACATTTACACAATGGAGTACTTTTCGGCGGTAAAAAATACGGTGACATCTTGAAATTTGCATGCAAACAGATGGAAATGGAAAAAAACATCCTGAGTGAGGTAACCCAGACACACATAGATAAATATGGTATGTACTCACTCATAAATGGATATTAGACATAAAGAAAATTATAACCAGCTTATAGTCCATGATCCCTGAGAAGCTAGGTAACAAGAAGAACCCTAAGAAAGATATACATGGATCCCCTTGAGAAGGGGAAAAAGACAAGACCTACTAAAAAATTAGTAGGGTGGAAGAAGAAGAGGGAGGAGGAGAACATGAGGGAATGAGATGCTCAAGAAGAAGGAAGGGCAGTGTGGGGAGAGAAAGGAAAGTGATATCTTGATTGAGAGGGCAATTAAAGGACCAGTGAGAAACATTCCTGTAAATTACCAGGAATCCACGAGGATGACTCCAGCTAAGACTCTAAGCAACAGTGAAGAGGATGCCTAAACTGGTCTAACTCTGCAGTCAGATTGATGACTACCTTAACTGTCATCATAGAACTATCAACCAGTAACTTATGAAAGCAGAAACAGAGATCTACAGTGAAGCCTTATACTTTTCATTAGTGCTTAGCCTCATGTGACACAGGTTGTCTCTTAATTATTTCCCTCTTTCCCTCATTAGAAGGCAAGCTTCCTGCAGGTAGAGATTTGTCTGTCTTCTTTATTGAATGCCAATTGCCAACATATGTGCCAATATATAGTAGAAACTCCATCAAAATTAATAAATGGATATACAACACATACACTATGAGACAGGCTGACCCTGGGGCCATCTAAAGGGGTTTTGTAGAGAGGAAGTGATGTTAATGTTATATACACATTGTAGTTAGAGGGCTTAGAAAGCAGGTATAATGTGGAATCCAAGTGAAAAAAAGTGACATACAAGTTTTTCCATCTCTTACTATGTGACAAGCCTGATCTTATTACTCTTAAATGTCTACCAAAATTTTTGCATGCCTTGGATTTCACATGAGTTTCCATACTTAGTGATATTTGCCTGTGACTTATTATCATACCTGTGCCACAAGTGAGATGACTAATATGTCCAAGATCCCTAAATCAAGGCAGGGCGTACTAGGACTTCACACTTGAAACAGCCTGATGCCTAGTCTGTTCCCTTGTTCCCACCAGGATGGATCCTAAGAAGGATTCTGTGTTCCCCATTCCCCAAGAACTTTGTTCTCCTCGAGCTTGCTGGAAAATTCTTCTTCTCTCCATGAGATAGGAATGGAGTCCCTTGTCTAGGAGAGGAAACAGCATTGGCCTTTGCCCTTGCCATTTCTAGCACAACTACTACACAACACAGAGTAGCAATAGGGGTGGGATTGTTACCAGGAATTCTGCCAAGGACTAGCCTTGGTTGAAAGCGTGTGTTGGCAACGCAGGCCTTCTATCTAGTGGCTTCTTTTGGCTGCATCATCCTGTTGTTGGGGGGAAAATATAGGCTGATTTTTTTCTAGTTCTGTGTTTTAATAATTAATACCATCTACTCAGAAGTTCATTTGAGAAAAATCATAAGCAAATGAGCCAAGCTGTGAAATTGTGGCTGAAGTGGAAGAAGCAGGGGGACAACTCTGAATAAACTCTGAGCACACATGCCTCTCCACATCTCTTGACTCACACACAACTATAAATGTTTGATAAGCATTTTACTTATTTATAATCCTGTCACAGCAAACAGAAGCATTTGGACTATGTTCTCCTCCCCAGAGCAAACAGCCCCACTTGGTAGACAGAAAGACCACCTGGGTAGAAAATGAATGACTTCCCCCCCCTTTATCCTTTGTATTTCCCCTCAGGCAAGCAGGCTTTATTTAGCTTTGTTCTAATTCCCCCATTAGCAACCATTATGTATAGACATTACTGTTTATTGAACAGCTATTTTCTGCCTAGCAACTTATGGAGTTGGTGATTTCCCACAATATTACCTTAATTTCTTTGAATTTCCAAGAAGTCACTGTTAGTCCCATCTTATGGCACAAAGATGATACAAAGATGGCATAAAGGAACAGACAGGAAGTCTAGTGTACAAATTCATACCAGCAATGGGTGGGCAGAGGCAAAATTAAAAGCTGCATTTGTCACACTTTAAACATGAGTTTTCTAATTATGAGTTAGGTTCAATATGTGAGTCATAGCTAACATTTTAAATCATGAAAAAAGACAAAGTGCAATAGAATAAAATTGGCAACAATCAAGTAGGTGAGAATAAAAGGTAGTTCAGTGTATTTATTACATTAGTATAGGGGGTGAAAGTAAAATTTACTATGGCATATTAAATTAGTATTACTTCATGCAACTTTGGTTCAGTTGGTCAGAATATAAAATGCATGTTATCTTTTTTAAAAGATTTATTTTATTTTATAAGTGTTTTTTTCTGCAAGTATATCTATGTACCATGTATAAGTCTGATACTCTCAGAGTCCAGGAGAGGTTATTGGATCATCTGCTACTAGAGTCATGGACTGTTTTAAGTGGTTGTGTAGATGCTGGGAATTTGACCCAGGCCCTATGCAAGAGCAGCCAGTGCATTTAGCTGCTAAGCCATCCCTCTAGTCCTAAAATGAGCATCTTAATATAGACATTTGTCTCAGAAGTCACCAAGGTACTGCTGTGGTGAGTGAAGGTCTTTGTCTTCCTGGAGTTCTTAATGTGGGCTCCATGGGTGGGTTTCTGAAATATAGGAAGATTGTGTATAGCTGTTGTGATCTAATATTATCCTTCCTTCTTTTCTTCCTTCCTTCCTCTCTCTCTCTCTCTCTCTCTCTCTCTCTCTCTCTTGCTCTCTTTCCTTCTTTCTCTCTCTTCCCCCTCTCTTTCTTCTGGTTTTGATATTTTTGAGACACGATTTCTTTTTATAGCCTTGGCTGTCTTACTGAAACTCACTCTGTATACCTGGCTGTATTGGAACTCACAGAGATCCACCTGTCTCTGCCTCCTAAGTGCTGGCATTAAAGATGTGCACCGCAACTACCCAGCTTTATTACTTGTAAAAAGATAATCCTAAAACAAAAAACAAAAACAAAAACAGAAGGGACTACGTTATGAATGGCTTGATGGGGGAGGGACTCAGGAAGCCCCACCCCACCTCTAGCTAGGGAACTATTGGCATTCCAGGGCTGCTACATGCGGAGCAGTCAGTTTTCTTCAGGGATACGGCCCTTGATTATTTGTTATGGTCCTTGGTGGATGATGCTATATCTATACATACATATGCAGTACTAATTGGCTTCACTGGATTATAGAAAAAGTACATAGAGGTTTAGGAGGGGTTTAAATGGGAAGTGGAGGGTGGATATTATTAAAATATACTATATACTTATGAAATTCTCAAGGAATAAAAAGGAATAATAACAACAAACATATAAAAAGTATTCCATTTTTTAAGTCCCAAGGATGCAGAATTCTTGCCTTCAAGTATAAGTTAGCAGTTCTCACATTTCATCTACTTGCCCTTCAGGTGGGTTGACCATAAGGTCTGACCCATACTAACTTGTGGACGTGAAGATATGGATAAAGCTTTTATTCCCTTTAATTCCATGTTCTGCTATGTTTCCATGAGATTTTCTATTATTCTTTCAGGTGTTCTCAGTCATCATATAGCCCTTTCTATGGTTTTCTTAACTTGTCCACCTTTTTAGGATTACCTGTCATTCTCTAGCTCTTCAATCTATTTTGTTAGCTCCTCCCAGCAACACTGTGACATAGAAACCAAGAGAAAGAAACACTATGCGACCAATGTTGAAGTGGAGATATCAAGTCTAGCAGAAGCTGGCTTGACTATTGATCAGTATCAGTGGTTTCAACACTTCCCCATGTCTTGACCTTCCTTCTATGAGCCTTGAACATACATCTTTCTAAGACAGAGGTCACTTCTTTCTCACCTTTAAAATTAAAAGGAAAGAAGAAAAGGGGTAGCTCCTGTATAAGGCCAAAATGGATGTCGGTCCACCCATTCCTTCCTAGAAGGCATAGACTGATCTGCAGACACTCCTACTTAGTGTTTCCTATCTGTCATAGTATTTAACTTGAAGCCCATCGCTTGCTAGAACATAAGTCCATCCAAAATAAGGTTAACTTTCTATAGCTACGTAGTCCATGATAGTTTGACCATTATCCAGTGGCTGACACTACATCCAAACATATGTTGTCATCACTTCTTGTACAAAGTGGATAATAAAAAAATTACAAAAGAAGATGGCATAAAATTGGAAGGGAATTAAGGAAAGTTGAAGGAGAAGGGAAATGTAATCTATTTATATTTTCATGAATGAAGTTACTAAAGAGTATATAATTAAACAGTGAGAATATAATGTTAATGTCTTCTGTGTTCAGAGCCTGGTGTATAGCAGATGGTTATAATAAACTACATGTATCATAACCCCCCCCCGCCATTACTCACAGTTGGCTTTGCCCTACACAGTCAGATTCAAAAGAGAAAGTAATTTCTCTTGAAAAATATTTCAAACTTGTGGGCAGTTGTTTCTTGGTTTCAGTATTTGGTGTTATTTGATTGAATTCCTTGTGTGTGTGTGTTTTGTTTTAGAGTGTAGTATTGTGTTAGAGTAAGGTGGTTACAATAAAGGAACAGACAGACAAGTGGTTTTAGGGAATTTATTCAAATCACTCTAAAATGTCCTGCGAATTAAGTGTAATTGCTAGATAATGTTTTAATGATTCAACCATAGATGACTCAGAATTTTATGCATTTCATTTCTCTTCAGTCCACAAGAATTTAGCAATTAAGGAAAGGTGTTTGAAGGAAAAATGGTAAGTACAGTCAATACTAGATGTTAATGACAAAATTATACACATAGGTAGATAAGAATGTAGATAGATACGTAGATGATAGGTTATGGATGGATGATACAAAGAGAAAGATAAATAAATATAGAGGATGCCATACTGATATCTAAAGTGGCTCTACCAGTTTGTACTCCCACCAGCAATGCAGAAGTGAGTGTTCCCTTTACCCCACATAAATTGTCTCCAACATAAATTGTCATCAGTGTTTTTGATCTTGGTCATTCTTACAGGTATAATGGAATCTCAGAGTTGTTTTGATTTGCATTTCTCTGATGGTTAAGGAGGTTGAGCATTTCCTTAAATGTCTTTCAGCCATTTTAGATTCCTCTGTTGAGTGTTCTCTGTTTAGGTCTATACCCCATTTTTTTTTACTGGATTATTTGTTCTTTTGATGACCAATTTCTTGAGTTCTTTGTATATTTTTGGAGATCAGCCCTCTGTCTGGTGTGGGGTTCGTGAAGATCTTTTCCCATTCTGTAGGCTGTCATTTTGTCTTCTTGACCATGTCCTTTGCTTTACAGAAGCTTCCTAGTTTCAAGAGGTTCCATTTATTGTTTCTCTCAGTGTCTGTGCTACCTAGATTATATTTTGGAAGTGATCGCCTGTGCCAGTGCATTCAAGTGTACTTCCACATTCTCCTTTATGAGGTTCAGTATGGTTGGCTTTATGTTGAGTCTTTCATCCATTTGGACTTGAGTTCTGTACATCGTGAGAAATATGAATCTATTTTCATTCTTCTACATGTTGATATCCAGTTATGCCAGCACCATTTATTGAATATGTTTTCTTTTTTCTATTTTATATTTTTTGCTTCTTTGTCAAAAATCAGGTGTTCATAGGTGTGTCGATTGATATCTGCATCTTTGATTCGGTTCCATTGGTCCTCCTGTCTGTTCTTATGCCAATACCAGGCTGTTTTCAGTACCGTAGCTCTGTAGTAGAGTTTGAAGTCAGGGATTGTGATGCCTCCAGAAGTACCTTTATTATGCAGGATTGTTTTGTTTATGCTGGGTTTTTTTGCCCTTCCATATAAAGTTGAGTACTGTTCTTTCAAAGTTTGTGAAAATTTTTGCTGGGATTTTGATGGGCATTGCCTTGAGATTGTAGATTGCTTTTGGTAAGATTGCCATTTTTGTTGTGTTAATTATACCTACTCAAGAGCATGTGAGATTTTTCCAGCTTCCTGGTGTCCTATTCAATTTCTTTCTTCAAAGATTTAAAGTTGTTGTTGCACAGGTCTTATACTTGTTTGGTTTGAGTTACTCTGAGATATTAGAAAACAACCTATCTCAAGATGCAGTAATACCACCTTTTGGGTATATACCCAAAGGATGCTCAACCATACCACAAGGACATGTGCTCCACTATGTTCATAGCAGCATTATTTGTCATAGCCAGAACCTGGAAATAATCTAAATGCCCCTCAACTGAAGAATGGATAATGAAAATGTGGTCCATTTACACAATGGAGTACTACACAGTAGAAAAAATGATATCTTGAGATTTTCAGGCAAATGGATGGCTCTAGAAACATCATACTGAGTGAGGTAACTCAGACTCAGAAAGACAAAGATCATATGTACTCACTCATAAGTGGCCTTTAGATATAATACAAAGAAAACCAGCCTACAATTCACAATCCCAGAGAACCTAGACTATAATGAGGACCCTAAGAGAGACATGCATGGTAGGTAGAAAAAGGAAAGATCTCCTGAGTAAACTGGGGGCATGGGGACCATGGAGGATGGTAGAATGGGAAGGGAGAGAAAGGAAAGGGAGCAGAGGAAAATAATAAATAAATAAATATTAAAAACTAAAAAAATAAATAGAGGATGCCACTTGCAAGAGTTAAGGATTTTCTTCCTAGTTCAAATAACGATTCATTTCTTCATTTGTTTTCCTTTGATTGCCTAGTTATCTTTTAAAACATAAAACAACTAACTTTGCTATTTTTGCAGCAATTAGTACTTCAAAATATACTTATACATCCTTTTCTATCTACTCCAATCCTACCAAGCAAGGAGACCTGTAAGCATCTTCTTACCTTCGAGAACATTGAAGCTAAGAGAAGGAAGACTCCAAACATCCTATATTGTTCTTGGTACCTTGATGGGTTCATAACCATCTTTGATTCTCCAGCTGTTTGCGATCTGAGGGAAAGGAGAGATTGAATAAGTCTATGTTATAAAAGGAGACTCACCTGCTGAGGGTCATTTAATAGGATCAACCAATCCAGAATATTAGCAAGAACTTCTCTGAGTAACAGAAGGTTGATTCAAGATCTGAAAGACATATAGAATATTTGGTGATGGGGAGGTAGATGATTTGAAGTAGAAGAGAGGATGAGAACTCTACAGAGCAATTGTTGGGATAGTTGTAGACTTAGACACAAAAAAAGGCCTTACTTGTAAGCCATGAACAATTATTTGCTTTGTCTAAAGCTCAGTGGACAGTATCTAGTGAGTCACAGTGGTAATCAAACAATGCTGTCCATGGTTAAGAAATATGGAGAAGAGAGAGATACTAGTATCAAGCCAGAGAATTTGTAGAGGGAGAAACTCTCCACTGGAGCCTGCATTCCTTCATGACCCTTTAGACTCCACATGTGCATCTTTAATTCTGCTTGTTGTCCTCTCATTCTGTTCCAGTGCAACTAAATGAACACATTCCTAAGTTGCAGTATTCTGCGCAGATGTCTGATGTCATCATCAGAATTGCCATTACTAATTTATTAATAAGAATCAGTGTCTGGATATTGAAAAACCAGTTAGCTGTGTAAGTTAGCTGTTGATAAGTGCTAATATGCAGATTTGTTTCTCTTATTTCATAATACATTTGTTTTGTCGTGATTATGTTTTAGAGGCTTAGAAACTTCAGAGCAATATGTTCCTTCAAGTGCAGATGCTTCTATGATAATAGCATTTTTATTTTATTTGACTGGACACCTAGCTCATTTTATATATTATACTACTTTCTCATTTCATCTTACAACCAATTTTATGGGGAGCTGGTATTATCCTATTCTGATAGAGATGGTAAGTAGAATTCAAGAAGCGTGAAGTGACTTTCTCAACAACTTAGAGCTGAAAGTGTGAAGAAAGCAATGGTGTTTTGCCACTGGAATTTCAATATCTGTAGCGCACAGAGGACAGGGCTTGTAGGAGATATAGGTGGAATGCAGATGGTCTTTATTCTTACGAATATAAAGTCTCAGAGCACAAGAAATTATTCATGAATGTGATTTGACCCTTGACCCTGCATGCTGTAGAGTGATATGCTCAATCACGAAGCCAGAAATGGAAAAGAGTGTCAGTTGAGGGGTCAAGCAAGGCTCCTGGAGAACTTTGGAAGAAGCCTAATTCTCAGACTCTCGACTTTATGCCTTGCTGACCAGGCGACCTCCAAGAAGTTACACTGTTTCTTGGTATCCCTATTGCTGTCCTTGCTTTGCAAAGACTGAAGAAAAGAATGGAGTATATTGTAAGAAAATCATAAAGTAGTTATAACTGTTCAGCATATTAACTGTATACTTTGTGAGTACAAACTCATATTGTCAGAGAGATAAAAAAAATAGGCAGAGTAGATAAAGTTGACATTTAGAGAGGGAAAAAGTGCCCCCAAACAGCTATGTCCCTAACACAAGGGTAGTTGGTTTATAAAACTTAGTGATGGTCAGAGCAGGCTCTGGAGTTAGACTATATATTCAATGTTGTGTCTGCCTATGCTATTCATGATATCCCAAGTGAGTTAGTCTCTGACATTGCATTATCTTCCTCTGTTAAAAATTATATTGAAGACCTTGTGGGGTTATTTCTACCATGAGAAATAACTGTATTCTCTCGGCTCACTCTTGACATATTGGAAGCATTTAATTAACAATAGTCAACTCTTTTTGTCCTTCTGTTTTTCATTTACAGCCGATGACAATCTTACCAGGTGGTGGCCTATAGT
>PVIU01035408.1:0-10351 GCA_004026605.1 Ondatra zibethicus | reverse complement strand
ATTTGCCACTCAAGGACTTTCAGGGCATGACCTGCAGAGTTTTTTCTACTTCTGCCTGACTTTCAGCTCATTACAAGGGAAATGCTAATTCCAGTTCCAAACTCGTGGCTCTGAAAAGCCTCCCTTTAAGTTTACCAGTGCCCAAGCCATGCTCAATTCAGACGTCGTGGAAACACACTGGACATAGATCCTGGGGACGGTTCTATACCACACCCTATCTGTGCGAACAGACGGAGGACACCCTTCTTGGGGCGGTCCTCACTCTGTGTCCACTGGATTGGACAGGAAGAGGGAGGGGTGTGAACAAAGCCAGCCGTTCTTTGGGCAATGTGCTGTTTTATTTGCTGGGCACATGGCATCCTAATGTACAACAGCTGCTCTTCTAGGACTTTACCAAAGTGACCTGTGTGTGACAAAAGTAGTGAAGGAGTTGAGTACCATTTGGTGAGAGTACATACCACTCTCAGTTCTTAAGCTGTTTTTGATCCTTTGTGGATTTCACACCGTGCATCCCGATACCACCCAGTTCCCTATACCATTCTTAAAACTGCCCAGCAAGTGGACAAATGCAAGAAAGAAGAGCCCTTTGATGACTACGTGGCTATTGCGTGGCTGTTGTGTGAAAGCTAACAAAGTGGGGCTCCCTTAGAGAAGCCTGCACCTCTGCCCTCTGGTATGTCTCGCCTTCTGGGGTTCCAGAGTGCCTCTTTCTTTCTTTTGACCCTTGAACTTGAAATCTATATTTAAAATGTCCTGTAAGGGGCTGGAGAAATGGCTCAGTTGTTAAGAGCATTGCCTGCTCTTCCACAGGTCCTGAGTTTAATTCCCGGACTGGTGCCCTCTTCTGGCTGCAGACAGAGATACACACAGAACATTGTATACATAATAAATAAATATTAAAAAAAGGGGCCCTGTAGAGATGGCTCAGCGGTTAAGAGCACTGGCTGTCCTTCCAGAGAACCCGAGTTCAAATCCCAGCACACACATGACAGTTAACAACTGTCTGTAACTCCAGTTTCAGGGGATCTGATACCTTCACACCAATCCACATGAAATAAAGTTAAATAAATTATTTTTTTAAAAATATGTCCTTTAATAAACCTCGATTTGGAGCTGGCAAGATGGCAGCAGGTAAGATCTTTTGCTACAAGCCTGATGACTGATCTTGACCCTGAGATCCTCCAAGGTTCTCTGACCTTCACACACGCAACAGAACATGTGCCCCACCCTGAACCCCAGAACAATGGTACTTGTGCCCTCTCCCGAGCACCAGAAATAAATGCTAAAAAATTAAAGGAACCCCAATTGTACTTTATAGTGGCTAGCTACACTGAAGTTCTTTTCTGCCGCAAAGCCAAAGATCTCATTTTTACCTGAATGGAGGTCCTTAAAGATTAAGGGACCCTGTAGAGTGCTGGGGCTCCAGCATGGAACTGTGCCTGCCCTTGTTGCCACTGAAAAGGACACAGTGAAGTCAGGCAGGATGCTGATCATATATCTAGGCTGTCCAATATCTGCTCACTCCCCAGTACTCTTCCCTGTGTTGACTAGGGTCACGAAGAAACGCTGTATAGAAATTTATGGCTGGTGGATGTGACCAGTGACCAGTTTACCCAAGATAATTTTATCATGTGAAGGTTTTAAGAACTACTGCATAACAATATGTGAATAGGAAGGCTGGAGAGATGGCTCAAGAGGTTAAGAGCACTGACTGCTCTTCTGGAGGTCCTAAGTTCAATTTCCAGTAACCACATGTCACAACCATCTGTAATGAAATCTGGTGCCCTCTTCTGGTGCGCAGGCATATGGGCAGGCAGAACACCATATACATAATAAATTTTAAAAAATGCCTGAATAAAGCATGAGATTCTTAATCCCAGGGTTGTGTGTTTGAGTCCCACACTGCGTGCATAGCCATATTTTGGGGGCTGGAGAGATGATTCATTGGTTAAAATGGTTAACAATTGGTTAAAAGCACTGACTGTTTTTCCAGAGGTCCTTAAGTCCCCAGCAATCACATGGTGACTCACAACCATCTCTTGTGGGATCTGATTCTCCCTTCAGGAGTGCATGAAGACAGAGCACTCATATACATAATAATACATACATAAAAACATAAATACATAAATCTTTAAAAAAAGAATACCTCACCAGCCAGTCATAGTGTTGCATGCCTTTAATCCCAGCACTTGGGAGGCAGAGGCAGGTGGATCTCTGAATTGAGGCCAACCTGGTCTACCGAGAGAGTTCCAGGACAGCCAGGGCTACACAGAGAAACCATGTGTGGAAAACAAAAAACAACAACAAAAAAGATGATGGCCTTCTCTTCGGGATGCGCTTGAGGCTATGGGACTGAGCAGGGACACGTCCCTGAAGATGTGGATTCACCAAGAATGCTTTGTAGTTTGAAAGAGGTTGCTAAAGATGACCTGGTAAAGAAGGACTTCTTCATCTGGCTGATCCAATGGACGTATTTTCTCACAAGTCTTTAGTGGTCAATCTTCAGGCTGGAATCATGGCTCATATATTTTATTACCAGGAGCTGGAAGGACATCAATATAACATATTTTAAAAAAATAAAATTGTATGTGTATGGGTGTGTTTTATCTGCATGTATGTCTGTGTACCATGTACATGTCTGGTACCCAGTGAGATCACAAGGGGATGTCAGATTTCCTGGGGTTGTTATTGAACCTGGGTCCTCTGACTCATCTCTCCAGTCCCCCATTACCATATTTTAATAAAGATTTCTGTACCTGTAAACTAATTATGTGTTGACCATTCTTTGGGTTTGCTTCAGATATCCATTGCCGTTCACTGCTGTCATTCAGCCATGCAAAGCGTGTCCTTGTGACCGTATACAGTTTGAACTCGTGAAAACTTTGCTCATATGACCTTGCTTGAACCTCAGACTATAAATTGCCTGATGCACTAAATAAGGTTGACTATTGCATCAAACATTAGTCTGCCTCATTTACAGACTCCATTTTCCCAGATCCCATGGCTTCTAAAGCTGTCGCTGTGAAACAAACAGGGGCCAGACTGCTGTTCAGGAGCCACATTGTTATACATTACTATTCAGTCCCAATACCTTACAATGAGTTTCTGTTTCCTAAGCCTGACATATCCTGCAAATCATGGTCACTGAACTTGTGACCTCATGACCTATACCCACCTCATTGCCTGTTAAACTCGTCAACCTGTGATATATGGTTACCCCTTTGACTTATGAAAATGGATCTTCCCAGACACCTTGATGCCTGCCCTTCTGCACGATGGATTCTGGCACTTATTTTCATTGCCGCCTCTGTCACAGCCAACAGCTGTTTCCTATCCCACTGCTCTACCCCACAGGAAGCCTTGTGCCCTAAGTCCCCACCCCCTTCTGTCCAGGTGCCAAAGGCCAAATTCTCTCACAGCTGTTGTTAATCAAACTTAACTCTTCCCCATAAAAGGGACCTCAAAAGCCAGTGAGGGGCTGCTCTCTAAAACCCCTACTTAGAGTGAGGCAGTCATCTGGCCGGTCCCTTTAGCACTTTTAAAACACCTATCAGACTGCTGTGGAAATGGTTTTTTTTCTGCAGGGCCAACAGAACACCTGTGAAAGGCTGCTAGGTTGAATGTAAAGTGGCTCCCATAGGCTTAAGTGTCTGAATACTCGGTTTCCAGCTAGTAACACTGTCTTTGAAGGCTCTGTATGACCTTTGGGAAAGGGAGACATTCAGGAGCAAGCAGGTCACTAGAGATCAGCTTTGACACTAGATAGCCTGAGCCTACTTCCTCTCTGCAATCTGCTTCCTGATTTGTACTCAGTGTAATGGGGCATCTCAGGCACCATCCTGCCTCACCTCTATTACGAATTGTGTCCCTTTGTTCTGTAAGCCCAAAAGAACCCTTCCTCTCTTAATTTTCCTAATATTGGGTGTTTGGCCAAAGCAACAAGGAAAATAACCAATCCGAGGTATAACAGAGAAGGTTGTCAGCATGCTAATTCTGCTAGTATGGAGAGAACCCACATCCCCGCATCCAACACAGACAAAAGCAACTCATAAAGAAAACAGAAGAGCACTGGGCATGGCTTACGCCTTTAATCCTAGCATTTGGGAAGCAGATCTCTGTGAGTTCAAGGTCAACCAGGACTAGAACTACATAGTGAGACCCTGTCCAAAAAAAAAAAAAAAAAGAAAAAAAAAGAGAAAAGAAAAAGGAAACAGATGAGGAACAAATGTTTGGGACCATCAAATTTCCCCTTCCTGTTGGATGAGCTGTTTGAAGAAACGAGGTGGGCTCAATTCAGTCCTTTTGGGGCCTGTGCAGACCCCAAAGACTCAGTTATCATCACTGGAAAGCAAACACGGAATACCAGGCATGCCAAGGCCCAGGGAGCCATTTCCATCAGTGAAACAGAATCAGATGTGTCCTCGTGCTAGCATTAAGAGACAGAACTTTCAGTTATTATGCCTGAATCTATAGACCCTGATCTTCAAAAGGAGATTCAGAATATGTAAAATCAACCAAGTGAGATATAGCAGAGATTAAAAGTGAGATGTTAGAGAAGGCAGCTTCCCTAGAGGGATTAGTAGCAGGTTACACATTGCAGAACACCTGATCAGAGAACTATATCCATGAGCAATTGAGAATGTCCAATCTGGGGCTGGAGATGGCTCAGGGGTTAAGGCCACTGACTGCTCTTCCAAAGGACCCACATTCCCAGCATCCACACAGTCACCCATAACTGTCTGTAGCTCCAGTTTCAGGGCATCTGGTGCCTTCTTCCGGCCTCCTAGGGCATCAGGCACACATGGGTTGTGCATTTATATATGTTGGCAAAATCCTATACGTATATAAAATCTTAAAATTTAAAAAGAAAATATTCAAACTAAGATTTAAGGACAAAAAAAGAATTTTAAAAAATGAGCAGATTCCTGAATTCTAAGACAAACTTCGATGACCTCATGTGTGAAAACTGGGCCTCATGAAGACTGTGGGTAGAGAAGGAAAAATGTTTGAAGAAACAATGGCTGGAAATCCCCAGCCATGCAAAGATTATAGTGTGGAGTATCCGCCAGAGAGGACTACTCTGCTGTGGGAGGTCCTTCTGTCTGTGTGTTGCTTTTATTGGTTAATGAATAAAGAGCTGCTTTGAGCCTATGGCAGGGAAGAACAGAACTAAGCGGGGAAAGCTAGGCTGTATGATGGGAGAAAGGGCGGAGTCAGAGAGAAACCATGGAGCTGCCAGAGACAGACGCCAGAACTTTAGCCAGTTGGCCACAGCCATGTAGCAATATACAGATTAATAGAAATGGGTTAAATTAATATAAGAGTTAGCCAATAAGAAGCTAGAGCTAATGGCCAAGCAGTGGTTTAATTAATACAGTCTCCGTGTGATTATTTCAGGTCTAAGCTAGCCAGGTGTCCAGGAATCAACAAGCAGCCCCTTCTCCAACACTACTCACACACGGGTATAAACCAATAGAAAGGCATTAGTAAGCCAGGCATGGTGGTGCAGACCTTTAATTACAGTACTTGAGAAAAAGAGGCAGGAAGGTCTCTGTGAGTTTCAGGACAACCTGGTCTATAGAATGAGTTCCATAACAATTGTTACACAAGAAAAGCTCTGTCCCACAAAACAAAAACAAACAAGAAAGGAAGTCTGATGATTAGAAGCTGGTTGTGACCACACTGGGTGTTCAGGATCCCAGTGTAGATGGAACCTTTCTCAGGGTGAGCTTTTAAGCACAAAACCACATTCTAGGGTGACACGCCTAAGTTAACAAGAACAGTTAGCCAGAAGAGAACCACAGAATCTGAAAAGCAAGGTTAGTACATTTAGAGACTTTCTCAGACCTGTGGACTTTGATAGCCTACGTCTTTGCTTTTGTTTTGGCGGGCGCGGCTGTCTAAATGCTGAGTTTATGGCGTGAACGGCACTTCCACCAGAGCATCTCCGGGCTAAGGGAGGTCTGGGACTGTTACAATTAAAGGAAGAGATGCAAAGACTTGAGAAACTCAATCCAGGAGTCATTGTGCAGAATAAGCCGCAGACGGGCTGGAGTCAACTCCAGTGAGAACAGTGTTGTACATACACGGGCACAGAGAGGAAGAATATGTCAGATTTCTTTCTGCAGTTCCCAAGACTCCATCTGATGGCATGTAAATGAGGACACAGCAAGAGAAACCTA
This sequence comes from Ondatra zibethicus, assembly GCA_004026605.1. Taxonomy (NCBI): domain Eukaryota; kingdom Metazoa; phylum Chordata; class Mammalia; order Rodentia; family Cricetidae; genus Ondatra; species Ondatra zibethicus. Next base: position 4,169 of record PVIU01035408.1, on the reverse strand, counting down.
TGCTATAATATAATCTTTTATATTATAATTTTTTTGTACACTGCGAAGATGTGTCTTTGCCAAGGTGCCTTCTGATTGGTTTAATAAAAAGCCAGTAGCTAGGCAGGAAGAGGTGGGGTAGGGGCAGAGAGAAGGAAAGAGAGATAGGAAGAGGTTAGGTGGGACTTTCAGCTAGAGAGGAAGAGGAGATGAATTTAGGCTCTGGAGAGACATCAGAGGACATGGAGAGGAAACAGGAGGTACAAGATGGCAGAGAGGTAAGAAGTCACAAGGCAATTGTAGGTTAATTTAAGTTCTCAGAGCTAGTGGGGCAAGCCTGAGCTATAGGCTGAGCTCTCATAATGAATAAGTCCATGTCATTATTTGGGAGCTGGCTGGCAGAACAGAAAAAAGACTTATTAAAATAATTTATCTTCTAAGAATTGATCAAAAAAAAATTTAGGCATAGACCTGAAATGCCAACATGGGAAAAGTTGAGGCAGGAGGATGGGGAGTTCAAGGCCATGTTCTACACGTAGGGAACTGAGGCCAGCCTGGGCTACATAAGGTTCTACTTTAAAAAAAGTGAGTCATCTAAAGAAGGGCATTTCTGGAGATGCTGAATATTTCACTGAGAGACGACGCACTGCTTAAGTTGGAAAGGGAAGAATGTCACTTAAACGTGGGCCGTGGAAAACAAAAGGCATGTCAGAAACCCTAAAGCAAGTACTAAAAGAGTTTTAGAAAATGCACCTCCAAAGGAGAGAAAAAAATAAGGAATGTTTTAAAAAATAAAATACATAAACACTAAAATAGGGCAATTGGACTCCCCCCCAACCAGAAAAACTTAGATCATTGGTCAAAGACATGGGGACAAGAAGAGGACCAAGGTTCATGTCAGAACCAACTTAATTCAAATTGACGCAGAAAAATGGCAAAAAAAAAAAAATGCCCCTATGGTGAAGAACCCCGAGCCTGCCTGTGACTGCTTTGTTATTTCAAAGAGTCTGTGTACAGCGGGTTTCCTCGTTGGCTCTTTGAAAGGATCCCAGGGAATAACTTTTAACTTTTATCTTACTTTTTATTTGATTATCCTTGTTGTTTTGAGTAGGGTCTTACTGCGTGCCTCTGGCTGAACTCACTGTGTAGGCCAGGCTGGGCAAAGCTTCTCCAAGTGCACCAGACACAGCAAAGACTTGGAAGGCAATTAAAGTGTCTTGCGAACAAAAGCACAAAAAGAAAATGAAAGCAGGGGAGGATCGAACTTTTCACCTTCATCTCGTTACACACCCTCACTAGCCAACTGAACCACAGAAGAAAACAGAACTAGCCTGCTTCGTTGCAGCAAGAGGAAGTCTCTAGCTCAATGCTAGCAGCAGCCACAGACTTCTGTGGCACAGGCCACTCAGACGCGACGCTAATTAGAAACAGATCTATGGGCGCCCCGATCGCTTCCCGCAGAGCAGCGGGTAGCAGAGTTATCGCGCTGGCAGCCCGGGAAAAGCAGACGCCAAGGTCGGGGCTAGGCGGAACTGAACTAAGGCTTGGCCAATTGTGCGAGCGCCGGTGACGTTCCCGTCGTTTGGTGACGTTCCCGTCGTTCGGTGCGTAGCACGCCGTGATCGTATAGTGGTTAGTACTCTGCGTTGTGGCCGCAGCAACCTCGGTTCGAATCCGAGTCACGGCACTATCGTCCTTCTGCCCGGCGATCTTTTGCTTCAGCTCTGAGCTCATCCCTGTCAACTCTCTCCTCTACTCGGCAGAGCGCAAACACCGGGAACTGCTCTCTCAAGCTCTGGCATGGGCCACAACACTCCCCCTCTCCACTTCCTCTACTCCATTACCTACAATAGCAGGCCAGCAGGTGGCAACCTTACACTAGGGCCAGCGTGCACTCACAGCCTCACAGACGTTCCTAGCATCACCGAGGGAATTTTACATCAAATAGGAATGAACGTCTTCAAATTCATCCTTACCGTCTGCAGCACGCTGTCAGCAAACAGAGTTTCCCTTTTTCATATCTGTATGCTAACAAAAGTATTAAAGCATCTTACAATAAAATGGTTTTTTTAACTGATATTTATTGAGCTCTACATTTTTCTCTGCTCTCCTCCCTGCCTCTCCCCTCTCCCTTCAACACCCCCCCAAAGGTCCTCATGCTCCCAATTTATTCGGGAGATCTTGTCTTTTTACACTTTCTACTTCCCATGTAGATTAGATCTATGTAAGTCTCTCTTAGTGTCCTCATTGTTGTCTAGGTTCTCTGGGACTGCGGTGTATAGGCTGGTTTTCTTTACGTTATGTTTCAAAACCTATGAGTGAGTACATGTGATAATTGTCTTTCTGTGTCTGGGTTACCTCACTCAAAATAATGTTTTCTAGCTCCATCCATTTTCCTGCAAATTTCAAGATGTCGTTATTTTTTCCTGCTGTGTAGTACTCGATAAAATGGTTTTTAAAAGTCAACTTTTGGACCAAGTTACTGCAAATTCTTTTTATCCCAGCAAGGCCTTGAGCGGAGGGATAGAGAGGAAGGGGGGACAGGTAGGTAGAGGGAGCCATGGTGCACCTATGAAGGTCAGAGGACAGTTTTCAGAGTTGAAGGAGCTCGGCTTCATCAGGCTTGCTGGCGAGTCTTTCATCCACCTTTAAAAAATAAGGCCCAATGACTTTTCCGTTTTGTTTTATTCTGTTTTTGACAGGGTCCCAGGCTGACCTCGCTTGAATTCCTGATCCTCTTGCCTAGGAGCCTCTGTAGAATTATAGATATTAGCCAACAATCCAGGCTGTGTTTTATTCCTTGACCGTAACATGAGTTACTGTGGCCTTCTGACTTTTCCCAAGCTTTATAGTTTTCAGGTCGTGGAAATCTGTCCACTTTGATGTGGTCACCACTCCCTCATGTGGTGTCCTCTCTGGTCTGGGTCTTAGTCAATGTTCTGTTGCTGTGAAGAGACATCATGGCCTTGGCAACTCTTATAAAGGAAAACATTTAGCTTTATAAGTACCAGAGGTCAGTTATCTTTCTTTTCTTTCTTTCTTTATTAAATCAAAAAAAAAGAAAAAAAGAAAGTTTTATTTTTCCGAGTGTACAGCTGGTTGAACCTGTTTAATGCATCTTCAGAACAGCTGGGGCGTTCCCGCCCATGTGTCTCTGGAGGAAATTACTTGGAATCTGTGCTTTGACAGCAGCTTTATAAGCCCTTTGCTTAGCGGCTCCTGCAGGGCGGCCCTGGCCACGGAACCCTGAACCTTCAGTCTCTCAGAGACCACAGCGGGAGTAATGAGCTTACAGGTAGGAGCTTCCTTACAGAGTTTGTCCTATGTAGCCTTGTCAAACAGGACTGGATTGTTGAGCTTGCCCTGAACTTTGCCTTTGGACCACTTCTTCTTTTTGGCCTTGCCACCAGACTTATTTTTGGGTCTTTGCCCTTTTTGGCCGACTTCCCGTCATCTCTCTTCTTCTCGTCGTCCTTGGGCGCCATGATGAAGCTGGAGACTGGAGACGAGCACTGCAGCCTCCCTAAGATGGCGGGAAACTCAGAGGACCATTATCCTCACGGCGGGACGTGGCAGTGTGCGGGCAGGTGTTGTGCTGGAGAAGGAGCTGAGAGTTCTACTTCTGGATCCTCAGGCAGCAGGAAGGAAGAGTGAGCCACTGGGCCTAGCTTGAGCTTCTGGAACCTCAAAGTCCACCCTAGGAGACACACTTCCTGCAATAAGGTCTCACCTCTTAATAGTGCCACTCCCTAGGAGCCTACGCGGGCCACGTAGCCCCTCCTAGTGGGAGGACGATATGTGCCCGTTCCATCACACTGGAGTCCCATCTTGGGCAGAGAGCTAAGTACCTACTCCAGCACGGAGCTCTACCTCCACCCTTATTGTGGTCTCACTGATGAGTGTGAGCACAGTCTATGAAGGAAGAGGGCTTCTGCTTCTATTGTGTGATGTGCTGTGGAAAGGCTGTCAGGTTCATGGCGTCTTTCTACCGCACTCTAGAGCGCAAGATAGGGTCTGTGGCCCACCAGACTTCCTTACTTACAGGAAAGAGTCCTTATATTCAGTGCTAAACTTACCAGATCTCACGCTGCAGCCTGATCAAGCCTTGAAATGCCTGTGTAGCCCAGGGAGTGTGGCCTTGACCTTACTCACTCCTCCTGCCTCTGTATCCCAAATCCAGGATTATGGCC
>PVIU01035407.1:0-10351 GCA_004026605.1 Ondatra zibethicus | reverse complement strand
GTCAAGCTTGTAGTCATGTTAGTTAGATTTTCTAGATATATAGAGGTATATTTCAGTTAGATGGACATTCTTCATATCTTTCAAAGACGACAGAACATGGCATTTAAATATTTTAATAACTTAGGACTTTTCATGACAATGAGACACATCTGCTCCTGGCAGCACCAGCTACTTCAAGAGGAAGATGGGCATCGAAGAGGCTCCTTATGGAGTTGGTTTGCCATTTGGGCAAAAAAGTGCACTTGCCTGGACTGTTGCATAAACTGGACACAAAAACCCCCCAAAAAGAGAACTACTAAACTTTTCTAAAGGTGAGATGATCCTTCAGGGTTCCTGCTTCATGAAAGACTCTACAAGACATTCTGCAGGACACAAAAGAAAGTGACTAAACTGTCTTTAAATTTTCCTGCTTCATGGAAAAGTCTGCTGGATACTATGGACCTGTAGACTAAAGATGGATGCCCCAATGGTACAAAGGAACTTTGGGTGACTGTACAGGTAGTGAGATGTCTCTGTCATTTTTAAAATTTAGAAGTTGCTTATTACTTAAGTAATATTATATCCTTCTGGAGTCTTTGATGGAGTTAAAAATGGATAGTTATAGTTATAGTTTTCCTTTGTCATGATAAAAGATAAAATAGGTTGTAACTGTAATTCTTGCTTGATAAGATTTGTTATGTAATTTTACTATGTTAAAGTTAAAGCCTTTCTTTTTTGTTTAAACAAAAAAAGGAAAAATGGTGTAGCAGGGTCTTCTATTTGTGTATTGCCCTCATTGGTTAAATAAAGAAAACTGCCATGGCCTTTTAATAGGGCAGCCCGTAGGTGGGCGGAGTAAATAGAACGGAATGCTGTGAGAGAAAAGACAGTGTGACAGACGCAGACGCCATGCTTCTCCAACACAAGATGGACACTGGTTAGACTCATGCCGGTAAGCCACAACTCAAGTGACGATACACATTAATGGAGATGGGCTAAAATAATATGTGAGAGTTAGCCAATAAGGGGCTGGAGATAATGGGCCAAGCAGTATTTAAATAAATACAGTTTCCGTGTAATTATTTCGGATACACACCGGGAGCCGGGTGACACAGGGCCCTGCGCCGGGAACCAGGCGCTGGGAATGCAGCCCGAGCCCCTCATTGCTACACATGATCCCTCCTCCCTCTCTTCAACTGGACTCCAGGAGCTTGGCCCAGTGCTTAGCTGTGGATCTCTGCATTTGCTTCCATCAGTTGCTGGATGAAGGTTTTATGATGACAGTTAGGGTAGTCACCAATCAGAATATAGGTCAAAGCCAGTTCAAGTACCCTCTTCACTATTGCTAGGAGTCTTTTCTTCTTTTTTATTGATTTTTATTGAGCTCTACATTTTTCTCTGCTTACCTCCCTGCCTTTCCCCTCCCCTTCAACCCTCATCCAGTGTCCCCATGCTCCCAATTTACTCAGGAGATCTTGTCTTTTTCTACTTCCCATGTAGATTAGATCTATGTAGGTCTCTCTTAGGGTCTTCATTGTTGTCTAGGTTCTCTGGGATTGTGATTTGTGGGCTGGTTTATGTGCTTATGTTTAAAACCCACTTATGAGTGAGTACATGTGATAACTGTCTTTCTATATCTGGGTTACCTCACTCAAAATGATGTTTTCTAGCTCCATCCATTTGCCTGCAAAATTCAAGATGTTGTTATTTTTGCTGCTGTGTAGTACTCCATTGTGTAAATGTGCCACATTTTCCTTATCCATTCTTTAGTTGAAGGTTATTTAGGTTGTTTCCAGTTTCTGGGTATGACAAACATTGCTGCTATGAACATAGTTGAGCACATGTCTTTGTGGCACAATTGAGCATCCTTTGGACATATACCCAAAAGTGGTCTTGAGGAAGGTTGTTTCCTAATTTTCTGAGAAATCACCACACTGACATCCAAAGGGTCTGTATCAGCTTGCATTCCTACCAGCAATGCAGGAGTGTTCCCTTTACCCCACAACCTCTCCAGCATGAGTTGTCATCAGTGTTTTTGATCTTGTCCATTCTTACAGGTGTAAGACGGACTCTCAGAGTTGTTTTGATTTGTATTGCTAGGAGTCTTAGCTGTCATCATCCTTGTGAATTTCTGGGATTTTCCTTAGCACCAGTTTCTCCCTAACCCTATAATGGCTTCCTATATTAAGATATTTCTTTTCTTACTCTCTCTCTCAATCCCGCCCCCAACTCAGCTATCCTGTTTGGCAGGCCCTCTCTTATTTATGCTTCTGTGCTGCATATTATAAGCTACCTGGCTCACAAGCTGCCAGGTGATTCTCCTGCCTCCTTTTCCCACTTCACCCTCGGATTAGAGATGTGGGCTTCCATACCTAGCGTTTAACAAGGGTCCTAGGGATCTGAACTTAGGTTTTCATGCTTGTATCATGAGCACTTCTACCCACCAAACCACCTCCATGGTCTCTATATACATGCATTTTAAAGGAGAGCAATATAGCATGAACACATCCTGCCAACAGTGTTTATTCTCTTATGAATTATCTAATGATATTTGAGATTCATCATTCATCTTTTATAGAATAAAGAGCTTCTAAGTCAATATCTTCTAAATATTTGGTTAAAACCAATTGAAATAATTTGGATTACTTTCTGAGTGATGTCAGATTGATTTCATAATGTACTATTTTAGCAACACAAATATTTGGATATGTTTGATTCTTAGTACCTTAAAAAAGTTCCAATTAGTTTTAAATTAACCTATTACCGTACTTGATTTTTTTAGACTAAAACTGTGAATATTCAGGAAATGGAGATGCTCTCATCTATTTCCCCAAAGATCAAGCCATTGTTTATTTAGTCATTTCTCATCAAATTCTCAGGAATTCAAGGAAAATTCTGTGGGGAGATAAACTGCTTGTAGGTGTAAACTATCTTAGGGTTTTTAATATATCTCAAATTAAATAGTGAAGGTGTTATATTCTGTTTAGCAATATTAGTCTCACAGAGAAAGGATTTATCTTTTCATGTAACGTAGGAACAGTGGAAATGATTAACACTTTTCTAATTACTTCCAACACCCAACATTCCATGCCTGCAGGAGAGAAGTACTTAAACCAGTTTTTCTCAACCTACCTAATGCTGTGACCATTTGGTACAGTTCCCCATGTTGTAGTGACCCCCAAACCATAAAATTATTTCATTGCTTCTTCACAACTGTAGTTTTGCTACTGCTATGAATAGTAATGCAAATTTGTGATGTTCAGGAGATCTGATCTGCGACCCCTGTGGAAGGGCTGTTTGATACCCCCCAAAGGGTTGCAATTCAAAGGTTGAGAAGCAGTGGCTTGAACGTTGTTGAATCCCTATTTTCAGACACTTTTCATATATTCTTTGTATGCTGATGTATGCCTGTGAAGCATGAGTTTTGACCTTTCTACACCTAATTTGCTTCTTCATTGTGCATGATTTTATAATGCCCATAAAATAAAACTTATCAGCATAACATTGCAAGACAGCCCTTTTCGGGAAAGAAGAGTAAGATGTATTTCCAGATGTTTCTACTGAACATTTTCTTCTTAATTCCTTTTGCCCTCTACTCATGTTTCAGGGTGATGATTAATGGTGTTCAATGCTCCCTAGCAAGAATTCATCAGCTAATTCCTTCCACCAACTGAATCTATACTTCTCAGGTCTTAACTTGAAGTAGAACAAAAGTCTGTTTTGCATAATAATCCCATGAAACTATTGATGATCAAATAACACAGTACGCCCATGCCTAAGTATGATGCTGCTGCATATGAACTCTCAGCTATTCATTTTTTAAGAGTTCAAGCCATCCTGGGGATGTTTTTCTTCAATTTCAGGGAAAAAGGCAATTTCTTGAAATGAACAATAAATGGAACCTTTAATATGGTCATCTCTTCACAAGCTTGGAAAAGTACTAATTATCAGCATTACATTTAGACTTTTGCCTTAAAATATTTTCAGAAGCTTTTAGAGTGACCTTTCCCATACCTATTGAAAAAAACCCATGATTTTTTGTGCAATTCTGAAGTTCTAAATGAGCCTTGCAAGTGTTTTTAGCACTGATTCATAATCTTGATTTATAGTCTTTCCATTTCTTCTAGTTAGATAAGACAAAGTTGACTAGCCCAACTTGAAATGGATTTAAAATTTATCCATGTGGAGCAGAACATCTTTGTGACAACACATGAAACATTGTTAAATTGTATTTTACAGATGAACTAAGTTTGACTGAATTGCACTTGTCTAGATACAGATTAATGCGAAGCATTTTAATCCTAGTGCTAAGCTGTCTACTACTTTACCCAGGATCAGTATATTTCAAAGCTTCAGTTGTTTACTGTAGGGGCATGTTTAAACAGCAGTATCTTACAATGCACCCTGCTTTATCATACAATGCTCAATTGTGCAGTGACTCCAGAGCATTGTTTCCAGATTTCCTGAAGGTAAGAATATGAGTCTCCTATTGCCCTAGAAATTCCAGCTTCAAAAATACCAAAAAGGAAAAAAAATGAGTCATGAAATTTGATTGTTTGGAATAGGGAGCATATCAGCAGGATTGAAGAAGGTACATGAAACCATACACTAGGGAATGATTATGATCCAAACATATTATGTACATGTATGAAAGTGTGGTTGAAGTCTATAATTATGGATACTTATTATATCCTAATACAATCTTTAAAAATGTATACATATACAAATATTTTAAAGAATAGTTAAAATATTTCTATCAGAATGCCAGTCTCACTGAATCTGAATTACCAGCAGGTGGACGTAGAAACTGTATGCTTAATGGACAGTTTTCTAGTGTTGTTAGCTTTGGGTTGATCTAGGCACACTCTCTACTGTCTAACTAGTTGTGAGTCAAGGTCAAATTTGAAGCCATAAAGGTAGATCTAAGCCTCCTAAGTGCTGGGATTATTGAAATTCACTTGCCTATTCAGCTTAATACCTTCCTTATAAAGATTAAACAGAGACAAATAAGAAAACAGAGTTGGCTTAAGTTTTCCCGATTTTATTCTCCCTACCATATGCGAGAATTCTAATTTATCATGCTGTACCAATAATCGTATTCCTAAAACTTAAAGTCAAGTTTAACTTCCTCCATGGAACCTTTGCAAAGCACAGCCTCCTTTGAGCATTATCCCACTGGGTTGTAGTCAACTGAAAACAGCCACAGTCTCCCTAACCTGAGCAATCTTCATTGTCACTAGCTCTCCTACTTGCGCAACAAACACACAACCATTAGTACACATCATATCATCTGCAAGTGTACCACGTGGGGCTTAAGTATACTTAGTTCTCTTCACTTTATTTCATTGTCAATTAGCATATTAAGTAGCAGATTTCCTTATGACATTTTCATATATTCTTAGTTGGAGTTGACCTTCCTCAAAGCCCCTCCCAACTATCTGCCTATCCATCCGTCCATCAATCCATCCATCCATGCACGATTATACCCATCTACCCCCAGGATCCCCACTTCCACTTTCAAATTACAAGTATTCCATGACCCAGCACTACCACTCCTGGGCATATAGACCCAAAGGACTCTGTTTCCTACCACAGAGATTCCTATGTGTTCATGTTTATTGCTACTCTATTCACAAACCAAGGAAATGGATTCAGCCTAGAAGTGCATCAACTGATGAATGGATAATGAAAATGTGGTACATATAGCACAGTGGAAGTTTTATTCAGTTGTATAGAAAGAATGAAATTATGAAACATGAAAATGGATGGAACTGGAAAATACTACATGGATCAAATGACAAAATGCCACATTTTCATTCTCCTCCCTTCCTCTCTCCCTCCCTCTCTCCCTCCCTTCCTCTTATATAGATATGAACTTCTAATGCATATATGTGTGTAGTTATGAGGGAAGGAATGTGGGTAGATGCCAGAAAACTAGAAAAAGCAGCAAAAAGAGATGTAAAGAGACAAGAATGAGAAGGAAATAGAAAATACATGAGCCTGGCATGGTGGCACATGCCTTTAATGCCATCACTTTGGAGGTAGAGGCAGGGGGAATCTCTATGAGTGTGAGGCTAGGCAGGTCTACATAATGAATTCCAGGTTAGCCAGAGATGAATAGTGAGACCCACAGGTGCTGGTATTAAAGGTGTGCACCACCATTCCAGGCTCATATATTTGCTATTTTCTCCCGAAACGTGTGTGTGTGTATATACATATATATATATATATATATATATATATATATATATATATATATATATATAATGACTTTCATTATTTCCATCTTCTTTGTAAGTATTTTAAATATAAAATAAAATGGTAATATACTAAAGGATGAATTAAATGTCAAATATCTATATAGTTCATGATATTCAAATAACATAGAAAAATTTATACTGCAATCAATCAAGCAACCAGCAATAGTACCCCAAAACAACCCAGTAAATTAACCATTGAATAGTGCCAAGTTGTCAAGCGTTCATGTTTGGAGGTGATTTTGATTTTGTGCAAAATTCTACATGGAATGTAACTTTTCAAATTTCCCATTAAGACCCTCATTCCAGAGAAGCAATGTCCCATGCCACAGAGAGAGGAATGCTATGCAGAAGTCAAAAGGAGTCTGCTGAGTAAGCTGCTCAGTTTTCCCAGGTGCTCCATCATCATTTGGTCCAAAGCTTTTATGTTATTACATGTCTACATGGCAGTCCATTACTTCCTCCAACATGAACATGGAAATAGAATGCTCTCCTTGAGTCTTCAGGGTCTTCTCTTTTGAAGATCCCTGTGTCACATACAACTTTCATGAATTAAATCCATATGCTTTTCTCTCATCCCCTTGCCTTTGTTTGTTCAAGTTCTGGAAGTTTTTCATGTGATGAAGTCAGGAAAAGATGACCTTACTTTTCCCCAGTGTGCTTCTGTACTCGCCAATTACTGTGTAATTTAGAATAACAGATTGCAGTTTTTTTTCCTTTCCCCCTTCTTTGAGAACAACATATTCTGATTCTAGTAATGCTGCTCTGTAAAATGACAATATACCCTTACCCTCTCCTTTCCCAATTATTGTTTTACATACCTTGTCTTTAGTAATACAAAGATTGAAAATATTTGCCATCATGCTGTAATCTCACCAAGTCTTTTGTGCCTTACCTCTAAGTTGATCTGAACACTAAATGCTCACCGGATAGTATTTTAGTACTTAAGAAGCATTATTCGTTGTGTGGTGCACTTTAAGATGGGTGGTTTTATTTTCACTAATGTAAAGGGGAATTTTGTTTGTTTACTTGTTTTCTAATAGTCTTTGATTTTCATTCCCTCCACATAATCTGTCTGAAATGTACTGTCTTTCTCAGGTGTGAAGTCTAATCTTTGGAAGCATCATCTATCCTATGCCCTACAGTCCTCCATTCTTCCTGCTCTAAGCTGAGTTGATGAATTCCTAGGTCAAAACTGCCATCCAATGACCCTGCTTTCTTCTCCTCTATTAGATCCTTTGTTTCCTTGATCCCATGGTCTCTTCATTTTTTTTGGAGCATATCCTTCAATAACCCACTTCAAAAAGATGTGTCAGGAGTAAGCCTTCCAAATCAATACATATCCAGAAATCTATTTTGCCATTACTTCACATAGAATTATAGGTTAAAAATGAATGCCCTGTAGAAGTTGTTTTGTTTGCTTGCATGTTTTCTTTTTTAAACTCTTGAGTGCTGTAACCGGAGTGGCAGGCTGTATCCCGCCGCCTGGCTCCTGGCCGCAAAGCTAGCTTAACCCCTGAAATAACCACACAGAAATTGTATTGATTAAATTACTGCCTGGCCCATTATATCTGCCCTCTTCTTGACCAACTCTCACTCTTGATCTAACCCATTTCTATTAATCTGTGTTCACCACAAGGTCATGGCTTACCAGGAAAGCTTCTAACCAGTGTCAGTATCTGGCAGGAGAACCATGGTGTCTGCCACACTACCTTCTTCCCAGCATTCCGTTCTGTCTACTCTGCCTACCTGATTTCTTCCCTATCAAAAGGCCAAAGCAGTTTCTTTATTCACCAATGAAAGCAACACAAATACAGAAGAACCTCCTACACCACTTGAAACAATGTTTATGCCATGTAATCCAAGCTGGCCTCAAACTCAGTCTTTTCCAAATCAGCCTCTGGGATGCTGTGATTACAGGCATTAACCTCTTCTTCTGTCTTGCTAGCAGCTTCTAGGCAAGCTGCACTATATTTGGAATCTGGGGCCTGTAGTCATATAATGCTGGGATCCTCTCTTCTTTGTCCTTGATGATCTTGATGATATATATGGGTAATTTCTTTATCCTTTTCTCTATATACCTTTGGAGATAATTTCTTTATCCATGGAGACTTAAAAGTTCCTTGTGAGGCATCCAGGTGTGAAGGTGTTTTTGTTGTCAGTCTCAGGGCTCTCAGTGTGGATTCTCAGGTCATTCAGCTCAGACATTTTAGAGTCATTAAAAAAATCTTTCCTATATTGCTTATTATTTTTCTTTTTATTTTAGGACTTCTTATGGACTGTGTATCTTTTAAAATGATTGCCTCATTTTGCTTCCTTCTCTCATATTCACACACTTTTCTTTCTGGCTTGACTTCTTGGAAGATTTTGAGTCTTTTCCTTCAAGTGTCATAGTGAATTTAGTATGAAATTAAGTGTTTAATTTCTAGAATGACTCCTCTTGTGTGCCTGTGTGTATATGCATGTAGACATATACATATTTCATCACTAATAAACATCCTATAGTGTACATCCTAAGTTGCATATCTCTATCCAGTAGTTAAGAACGAGTTTTCAGAGAGACATGTTACATAGACATTTAAATTGTTAAAGCTGCCTATGGCTCTTTAAACACAAGTAACATCAACTTTTATATCTACTTCTGGGGGATGAAGAAGTTACATATCAGTATTTTTACTTTATATGTATAGACAATGAGTGTCTTTCAGAATGCTATTGGCCACTTGTATTATTTTCCTCTCTGTTCCTTTTAACATCCTTAAGCATGTGTTTTTTTTTTATCAGATTTCCTTCTTTTGTATGAATTTCACAAGATCTTGATTGTTGATTCATTACTGATTGTTGTCTTACAACTATGTTACAGTTTTGCTATGTAATATTATTACTAGGTCAATCATATTTGGATTTTCCTTTGTGGCTTCTGAGTTCTAGATTATTCTTGATATGCCCTTTCTACCCTAAGTCTATAGGCCTAGTCATCAATATTTTTTCTAGTTGTTTCATAACTTAATTGTTCTACATCAAACATTTAACATCATATGTCGTATATATAACTTGTATATAACTTGGTGTATATAGCTTATTCAGCTAAGCATACTTTGTCATTTTATTTTACTTTATTTTATTCTTTCAATGCTAGAAATGAAATCTAGGCCCTCAAGTATACTATACAAAGATTCTGCCATACCTCCAGTATTCTTATTCCCATTTAAAAAAAAAAACAACTTATTCCTTTTCTTCATTTGAATTATTTGTATGCTTTGCTTCTAGATACTTTCTTTCTTCATCTCTTTTTTTCGTATTCTTTTATTTTTTTCATTCAAAAACATAATTAAATAAATAAAATTTTACATTTCTTCCCCTTCCTCCTGGTCCCCTCCTGCTACCCTCCACCCTTCCTCCCTCCCCCTTCTTCCTTAAAAGAGGGCATGGTGCCCTGCCCTGTTGGAAGTCTAAGGCCCACCTACCTCCCTCCCGGCCTAGGAAGGTGTGCATCCAAAAAGACTCAGTTCCCAAAAAGATAATACATGCAGAAGAGATAGGTCCTGTTGTCATTGTTGATGGCTTCTCCGTCCGCCCCAATTCACCGCCACATTCAGAGAGTCTGGTTTGGTCATATGCTCATTCGGTCCCAGTCCAGCTGGATTGGTGCGCTCCCATTAGTTCAGGCACACTGTCTCAGTAGGTGGACCAGCCCCTCACGGTCCTAACTTCCTTACTCATCTTCTCCCTCCTTCGGCTCTTCAACTGCACCTTGGGGGCTCAATCCATTGCTCTGATGTGAATGTGGGTCTCTGTCTCTATCTCCATCCATCGGATGAAATTTCTATAATGGTGATCAAGATATTCATCAATGTGACTATGGGACAAGGCTAGTTCCGGCACCCTCTCCTCTGCTGCCCGAATACCCAGCTGGGGACATGCCCGTGGAAACCTGGGATCCCCTCCAGGGCCAAGTATCTTGCCAACCCTAAAATGACTCCCTTAATGTAGATATCTTATTCTCTTCTCCAATGTCCACCTTTCCTCCATCTCCAACCTCCCACTCCCCCAAGCTCTCCCCAGTCCTTCTCCCTTCTCCTTCCCCCTCTCCCCTTCCCCTACTCCCCTACCCC
>PVIU01035406.1:0-10326 GCA_004026605.1 Ondatra zibethicus | reverse complement strand
CTGCTTCTTTATCCTTTGTGTATAGGAGGGCTACTGATTTTTTTGAGTTGATCTTGTATCCTGCCACATCACTGAAGGTATTTATCAGCTGTAGAAGTTCTTTGGTAGAGTTTTTGGGGTCACTTATGTACACTATCATATCATCTGCAAATAACGAAAGTTTGACTTCTTCCTTTCCAATTCGAATCCCCAAGATCTCGTTATTTTGTCTTATAACTATTGCTAGAACTTCAAGCACTATATTAAAGAGATATGGGGAGAGTGAACAGCCCTGTCTTGTTCCTGATTTTAGTGAAATTGCTTTGAGTTTCTCTCCATTTAATTTGATGGTAGCTGTTGGCTTGCTGTATATTGCTTTTATTATATTTAGATATGAACCTTGTATCCCTAATCTCTCCAAGACCTTTATCATAAAAGAGTGTTGAATTTTGTCAAATGCTTTTTCAGCATCTAATGAAATGATCATATGGTTTTTTTCTTTCAGTTTATTTATATGATCGATTACATTGATAGATTTCCGTATGTTGAACCAGCCCTGCATCTCTGGGATGAAGCCTACTTGATCATAATGGATGATTTTTTTGATGTGTTCTTGGATTCAGTTTGCCAGTATTTTATTGAGAATTTTGCATCGATGTTCATGACTGAGATTGGTCTGTAGTTCTCTTTCATGGTTGTGTCTTTGTGTGGTTTTGGTATCAGGGTAACTGTAGCTTCATAAAAAGAGTTTGGCAATGACCCTTCTGTTTCTATTATGCAAAACACCTTAAGGAGCATAGGTATTAGCTCTTCTTGGAAGTTCTGGTAGAATTCTGCATTAAAACCATCTGGTCCTGGGATTTCTTTGGTTGGGAGGTTTTTGATGACAGCTTCTATTTCCTCGTGACTTATAGGTCTATTTAAATTGTTCACCTGGTCTTGATTTAATTTCAGTATATGGTATTTATCTAAAAAACTGTCCATTTCTTTTACATTTTCCAATTTTGTGGCATACAGGCTTTTGTAGTAAGACTTAATGATTCCCTGAATTTCCTCAGTGTTTGTTGTTATGTCTCCCTTTTCATTCCTGATCTTGTTAATATGAGTGTTCTCTCTCTGCCTTTGATTAGTTTGGATAGGGGTTTGTCGATCTTGTTGATTTTCTCAAGGAACCAGCTCTTTGTTTCATTGATTCTTTGGATTGTTTTCTGTGTCTCTATTTTGTTGATTTCAGCCCTCAGTTTGATTATGCCAAACTCTTTTTTATGAGGCTACAATTACCCTGATACCCAAATTAGAAAGATATTACTAAGAAAGAGAATTACAGACCAATCTCACTCATGAACATTGATGCAAAAATACTAAATAAAATACTGGCATATTGAATCCAAGAACAAATAAGAACCATCATCCATCATGATCAAGTTGTCTTCATCCCAGAGATGCAGGGATGGTTCAACATACGAAAATCTGTCAACGTAATCCACCATATAAACAAGCTGAAAAATAAAAACCACATGATTATCTCATTAGATGCTGAAAAAGCTTTTGACAAAATACAACATCCCTTCATGATAAAGGTCTTGGAGAGAGCAGGGATACAAGGAACATACCTAAACATAACTAAGTCAATATACAGCAAGCCAACAGCCAACATCAAACTAAATAGAGAGAAACTCCCAGCAATTCCACTGAAATCAGGAACAAGACAAGGTTGTCCATTCTCTCCATATCTATTCAATATGGTTCTTAAGGTCCTAGCTAGAGCAACAAGAGACCAAAAGGAGATCAAAGGAATAAAAATTGGAAAAGAAGAAGTCAAACTCTCACTGTTTGCTGATGATATGATAGTTTATATAAGTGATCCCAAAAATTCTACCAAGGAACTTCTACAACTCATAAACACTTTCAGTAATGTAGCAGGATACAAGATTAACTCAAAAAAATCAGTAGCCCTTCTAAAAGGGCTGGGGAAGAAATCAGAGAATAAACACCCTTCACAATAGCCACAAATAGCATAAAATATCTCTAACCAAACAAGTGGAAGACTTGTATGACAAGAACTTTAAATCTTTGAAGAAAGAAATTGAAGAAGACAGAAGAAAGTAGAAAGATCTCCCATGCTCTTGGGTAGGCAGAATTAACATAGTAAAAATGGCAATCTTACCAAAAGCAATCTACAGATTCAACGCAATGCCCATAAAAATCCCAGCAAAATTCTTCCCAGACCTCGAAAGAATGGTACTCAACTTCATATGGAAAAGTAAAAAACCCAGGATAGCCAAAACAATCCTGGGCAACAAAAGAACATCTGGAGGCATCACAATCCCTGACTTCAAACTCTACTACAGAGCTACAGTACTGAAAACAGCCTGGTATTGGCATAAGAACAGAAGAACAGACAGGAGGACAAATGGAACCGAATAGGAGATCCGGACATCAATCCACACATCTTCGAACACCTGATTTTTGACAAAGAAGGAAAAAATATCAAATGAAAAAAAGAAAGCATTTTAACAAGCGGTTCTGGCACAACTGGATATCAACATGTAGAAGAATGAAAATAGACTCATATCTATCCCCATGCACAAAACTCAAGTACAAATGGATCAAAGACCTCAACATAATGCCAGCCACACTGAACCTTATTGAAGAGAAAGTGGGAAATACATTTGAACACATTGGCACAGGAGACCACGTCCTAAATATAACCGCAGCAACACAGACACTGAGAGAAACAATTAATAAATGGGACCTCCTGAAACTGAAAAGCTTCTGTAAAGCAAAGGACATGGTCAATAAGACAAAACAACAGCCTACAAAGTGGGAAAAGATCTTCACTAACCCCACATCGGACAGAGGTCTGATCTCCAAAATATACAAAGAACTCAAGAAATTGGTCACCAAAAGAACACATAATCCAATAAAAATATGGAGTACAGACCTAAACAGAGAACTCTCAACAGAGGAATCTAAAATGGCTGAAAGACACTTAAGGAAATGTTCAACATCCTTAACTCTGAGATTCCATCTTTTACCTATAAGAATGGCCAAGATCAAAAACACTGATGACAACTTATGCTGGAGAGGTTGTGGGGAAAAAGGAACACTTCTGCACTGCTGGTGAGAATTCAAGCTGGTACAACCCTTTGGATGTCAGTTTGGGTATTTCTCAGAAAATTAGGAAACAACCTTCCTTAAGACCCAGTAATACCACTTTTGGGTATATATCCAAAGGATGCTCAATTGTGCCACAAGGACATGTGCTCAAGTATGTTTGTCATAGCCAGAACCTGGAAACAACCTAAATGCGCCTCGACTGAAGAATGGATAAGGAAAATGTGGTACATTTATGCAATGAAGTACTATGCAACAGAAACAAATAATGACATCTTGAATTTTGCAGGAAAATGGATGGAGCTAGAAAACATTATTTTGAGTGAGGTAACCCAGACCCAGAAAAACAGTTATCACATGTCCTTACTCATAGGTGTTTTTTAAACATAAAGCAAAGAAAACCAGCCTACAAACCACAATCCCAGAGAACTTAGACAACAATGCAGACACTAAGAGAGACTTACATCAATCTAATCTACATAGGAAGTAGAAAGTAGAAAAAGACAAGATCTCCTGAGTAAATTGGGAGCATGGGGACCTTGGGGGAGGGTTGAAGAAGGGAGGGGAGAGGCAGGGAGGGGAGAGGAGAAAAATGTAAAGCTCAATAAATATCAATAAAAAATGCTCTCTATATAAAGTACTACTGTCTTTCTTTCTATGTGAGGAAACTGAGGCTCAGGCAGGTTCACTCATCTGAAGCCATGCGTGGCAGTGGTTGTCATGATTGCAGTGTTAGTACTTGCTCATTTGTTTCTAAAACACCTGCTTCTTTTTTAATATATGATATTGCTACTCCTAGCTGTCTGTCCATTGGCCAGAGATTGGCCTTACTTTTGTAATAAATATTGGATCTATTACCGCTAAGCTTTAAAAAATTGTATTTTTAATTATGTGCACTTATGTGTCTGTGTGAGGGTTTGTGTGTGCATGAACAAGGTGCTGAGAGAATCTGGAGGAAGACATTCATTGCCCCAGAACTGGAGTTACATGCATTTGAGAGTCAGCCTACGTGGGTGCTAGGAATCAAAGTGAGTCTTCTGTAAGAGCACTTGGTGGCTTTTTGTTTGTATGGTTTTTGCTGTTCTTCCTTCGTTCATTAGTTTGCTTGAAACACAGTCTTGTTCCCTAGCTGTCTGGGAACTCTCTGTAGATCAGGCTTCCCTCAAACTATAGAGAGCCATTTGTCTTCGCCTCCTTAATACTGAGATTAAAGTCATATGTCATATGCCATCATACCCAGCTACAGCATGTGCTCACAGTCTACTGAGCAATCTCTCCAACCTGTGGCTTTTTAAAATCATTTTAAATTATTCTTTGAAAATTTCATACTTTCGTACAATTTAGTCATAACATTCCACCATCATCTCCCTCCTGCTTCCTTAATGGTCCCCATCCCATTACCCTCCCAACTTCATGTCCTCCTTGGTTGTTGTAATAACTGTTGCCCATACACCCATGAATGTAGGTCTACCTATTGGAGCACTGGTAACCTACTAGCCAAGTCCCCAAATGACAGTGTCTCTTCCTCCATCAACAGTCACCAACACCCAGAGGCTTCTAAATTCACAATCCCTGTAAGTAGTGGACTGCCTGAGAAGCTGTTTCGTAGGCTTTAACCTGTGTCTGTAATTTGACACCACAACAAGACAACATGATGTCATTTACAAGCTTTAAGGCAGAGAACTGAGCAATCAATTTTTCTAAAAGAGTCTCACAAAGCCTGGAAAGAGAAGCGGAAGGGGCATGGCACATTAAGTAGTTAGGCAAGCTCTTGAACTTTAAACTTCCACATCACAGTGTGAATTGGTTCGAAGATAAGAAATAGGATAAATTCTCCTTTGTGGATGACAGGGCCGAATCTCTGCTTTCCCAGAGGCACACACAGCTGAGACCATGGCATTTGATGGCAGTTGGAAAGTAGACCGGAATGAGAACTATGAAAATTTCATGGAGAAAATGGGTAAGGACTGTCTACCTGGGCGGCTCAGTGTTTGCTTTCTCCTGTCTGTGCGTTAGAGAATGCCTGGTGATGTAAGGCTCCAGGTGTGATGGTGCAGAGCTGGGAAATCCATAGCCACGCTTCCTGCTTTAAGGACACCTTGTCTCCTTAGGGCAAGTGTTAGAGTCCCTGTGTTTTCCTCCCTTGCCTGTTGCATCTATTCAACTGAAAATTGACATGCTTGTGTTCATCTGAAGAAAGAAAATTTTAGTGAGATATGATAATTTCCAGAGTTTAAAATAACACTGGATTATAGGCAGTAAAAGAATAAAAAACTTTTAATAAAGTAAGACAATAATTTTATCACAATTAATCTTGAATAAATTCTATGTAATTCTCTTCTCTGTGCTATCTAACTTTAACAATAAACACAAAAAAACTGTGTATTCTCTGTGGAGGTGTAATTTGACTATGTTATAAATGTCTACTAATATTCTGGCAACTAACACTACAAAATTAAGCAAAAAAATGTGTCATTTCCCAAAATAAAGCCCACATAAATGTCTTATACTTTAAGAATTCTGAATTTATGTTTATGAAATTTGTGCATTCATTTTATAATGAATTTAATCATAAAAAATCTCTAATTTTTCTGGTTTTGGATCAATCAGAAATGCCACAAAAATCAGAAAAATTATGAGGCAAGCAAAACATGGTGCTATATGCCTGTGATCTTAACTCTTCACGAGTGAAATGGGAGGATCGTAAGTTAAAGGCTAGCCTAGACTATGCAGTCAGTTTGGAACCTGCACGGGTTCCAAAGGCCCAGTTTCAAACAACAACAACAAAACAAATAAATTCAATTTTGAAAGCAGTGTTGAAAATTAATAAATATCCAGATATGAACTCGTGTTTCTTTAACATATGAATATATATTATTTAACAATTATTCAATTTTCCATTTAACTTTGCTGAAGTTTGACTGGACACTGAAGCACAAAGTTGGTTCTTGTTAAAATCACCCAGGGCTAAGGTGCTGCAGTTTGTTGCTTCATTTGCTACTTCTTAGTTTAGAAAAGCTGCTCGAACCCTTTCTCTGGATCTGCCAGAGCTTCCACTTTCTCTCAAAGCGTCTGTGTTGCTGTGCACACACAACACTGTTTGCTCTTTCTCCTCCACCCACAAAATAAAGATGAGCGAACAAACTTAGAAAGGGAAACACTCTCTGTGGCGTTTTCATTTCTTGTTCCTCCAATCTCTCTCCTTTCACAGGCATTAATGTGGTGAAAAGGAAGCTTGCAGCGCACGACAATTTGAAACTGACCATCACACAAGAAGGAAACAAATTCACAGTCAAAGAGTCAAGCGTCTTCCGCAACACCGACATTGTGTTTGAACTTGGTGTCAACTTTACCTATACTCTAGCAGATGGAACAGAACTCAGTGTAAGACCTTTTTTTTTTTTTATAAACAATGCATTCTTGATTTTCTGTTTTACCAATACAAAGTGGTTTATCTCATGTAGTGGTTCAGGTAATGCAAACTCGTTCATTTATTGAAGAGGTCAACAAAGTCTATTCATATTTTATATCACACATATTGGTAAATATTTAAATGTAGTATTTCACTGTGATGCACATCTGTGAAATCTGAACAGTAAGATTTATAATAATCCACTTAGATGGATTGAGCATAGGGATAGTCACAGGGTGTCTTACTTAGGGTTTATGCTGCTCTGAAGAGACACAATGGCCAGAGCAATTTTTATTTTTCACTTTTCTAAGATTTATTTTATTTATTATGAATAGTGTTCTGTCTGTATTTATGCCTGCAGACCATAAGAGAGTGTCAGATCTCATTACAGATGGCTGTAAGCCGCCATGTGGTTGCTGGGAATGGAACTCAGGACCTCTGGAAGAGCAGCAGCCAGTGCTCTTTATCTGTGTGCCTTCTCTCCAGCCCTACAGCAATTTAATAAAATAAAACATTTAATTGGGCTGCTTATAAATTCAGAGGTTCAGTCCATCATAATCATGTTGGGACATGATGATGTGCAGGCAGGCATGGAGCTGGAGAAGGAGCTGAGAATTAATGCATCTTGATCTGCAGGCAACAGGAAGTAAACTGTCACTGGGCATGGCTTGAGCAAAGGAGACCTCAAAGCCCACTCCAACAGTGACACACTTCCTCCAACAAGGCCACGCCTGCTCCAACAAAGTCACACCCCCTTATGGGAGTCATTTTCTTTCAAACCACCACACAAGGGAATGTAAAGTTCTGCATTTTCAACTCTTCTTGCTGGGAGACCACAAGCTGTTAGTGTTTAAAATATTCAAACACAATAGCTGTTTATAAATGTACTTGGACAATAAACTTAGAAGCCAGGCATGTAGTTGAATCAGGAGACTATAACAAGCACCAAACTCTGGGTTGTGTTTTCAGCACTATATAGAAGCTGGGCGTGGCCAGGATTTGGGAACTGGAGTCAGAGGACCATAAAGTCAAGCTTTGACTCACATACAGAGCAAGGCTGAGGCCAGCCTGGACTACATGAGATCTCATCTCAATAAAAGCATTGATTAAGAACTTAATGAATGAGAGCAAAGGGGTCAAGACCATGATGGTGACACCCACAGAAACAGCTGACCTGAGCTAGGAGAGCTCACTGACTCTGGACCAATAACAGGGAAACCTGCATAGGACCAAATCAGGCCCTCTGAATATAGGTGACAGTTGTGTGGCTGGGGCAGTTTGTGGGGGCACTGGCAGTGGAACCACGATTTATTCCAAGTGCTTGAACTGTCATCTAGGTGCACATTCTCTTTGGAGGGATACCTTGCTCAGCATAGATATAGGGGGAGGGCCTTAGTTATGCCTGGAAGTGAAGTGTCAAACTTTGTGGGCTCCCCATGGGAAGCCTTACCCTTTCTGAGGAGTGAATGGGTGGGCAGGGAGGAAGGTGGGGAAAGCAGGAGGAGGGGAGGGAGTGGGAATGGGGATAGCTCTGTAAAATGAGAAAAAGATTGTATTAAAAAAATCTTAATTAAAAAAAGACAAAAATAATGAATGAATGAGTAGCCAAATGTGAAAGTCTAATACATTATAGGTCATTAAGAATGTCCCTTTTAATGGACAGGATAAAAAATTTTAGGGACTTGGGCTTTTCAATTAATTTTTCAAAAAGTACTTTTAGCCTCAGAGTTTTTCTAGCCAAGTATACCTGTATTGATGTGTGTGCAGTGGTTGCACATGCCCGCTGCAGAGGGAGAGGCTAGAGGAGGATGCCATGACCCACTACTGTATCTCTTATTCCCTTCAAACAGTGTATCTCACTGAACCTGGAGGTAGGCTGATGATCATGAGGCCCCCATGATCCTCCTAGCTCCGCCCTCTGTAGCGCTGGTGCAGTAGGCGTGTGTGAGCGCACCTGGCTTTGTACATGGACTCTGGAGATTTGAATTCAGGTCCTCATGATTGGGTTACAAGTTCTCTCACCAGCTGAGCCATCAACCTTGCAATGACAATATAGCTGTGACTATTTTATCACTAATGATAATCCCTTCTCGTCTGCACTAAAATTCGGCACATAGCAATTGTCAGCAGAGTGGTGCTTAACAGTTCCCAGCACGGCCTTGGTTCCCACAGCTCGGGGCCAGTCCTCTTTCTGACTTTCAGGAACTGCTCTGTCATTTCACAGTCGCTGCACATGTAAAATGGAGGTAATGTATTACTCCACAGAGTCCATAGGGCCACTGAGTGAAAATGTGGGTCTGTAAAACTGGAAATCGTGTTAAAGACATGTAAGATGATGATGATGATGATGATGATAATAATAATAATAATAATAATAATAAATGCTGCCTTATTATTGTGATGCAGGGGACCTGGAACCTTGAAGGAAATAAACTTATTGGAAAATTCACACGAGTAGACAATGGAAAGGAGCTGACTGCTGTCCGAGAAGTTTCTGGTAATGAGCTAATCCAGGTAAGTTGTAAGAAAGATTTATAACTACATTTCAAAGACAAAAATGACTATGAACAAAAATTTTGTCACTGCTGAGCTGTACCTTTAATAAGCAAATTGCTACTTCTCTCTTGTAAATATATATAAATGTATGTGTCATATACACATATATGAGACATATATTGCTGTTTATTGGAGAGAGTTTATATAAAAGTACATTAATTTCTACTTTAACAAAAAAACTGTCTACAAAGCAAAATGTAATATTAATGGTCTATCCTATATCTTCCTAAAATGCTTCTAACAAATATAAGAAAATACAGAACAGCCTCTAACGTTATTATTTTTCTTAATTTTGTATTAACAAATTCTTAAGTAAATTAACACATATCTTAACTAAAACACTTTATGTTTGTAAACATCTTTCAGACCTACACATATGAAGGGGTTGAGGCCAAGCGGTTCTTTAAGAAGGAATGAGCAAGCTTCTTGGAGCCCAGAGCAACACTGAAGAGCTAAACTGTGGTCAGACTTCTCTCCCCATCTTGCTAATGAGAGACAGATTCATCCTTTCATGAACACCGGCATATTTCCAGTCTTGTCAATGCCCAAAATGTAACAGCTAGTTAGGACTTCATTTCCTTTATGTTCCTAAAGATCTACATGAAGTGGTATTTAAAAGGGAAATAAATATTGTTCCCACATCGCTTTGTAAGTAGTGTTCCCTTAAATTAAAAAAAAAAGTTACGTGGTATATGCATTGACGACTGTTTTTAAAATATTTTATTTGTGTGTGTACTGAATTGTAAATTTTCTAAACAGTTTTAAATTGATGTGTCACACATAAAACACCTTGAGTGACCCTTCCTATGGAGCTTAGCTGGTCTGCAAAAAAAAAAAATGTAGATAATATAATTGTGTGTCCTTTTATTCTACAGAAAATGGAACAGAATGTAGATGGAAAACTTTTCTTTGAGTAAATGGAAAATCTCTTCAGTTCTCTCTCTCTGGGCCTGTGTATGACCAAGCCTTACTCTGGCCAATGAGAACTCTTAGTTCCAGCCCAGTTTTAGGCTAACTATTGTGATCTTGAGAAAGCCACTTCACTGCTTTGGGATCTAGTTCAGGCATCTTTAAAATGAGATGATTGGACTGGGTTTCTAAACTCCTTTCATATATAATATATATGTATATATGTGTGTGTGTGCATGTGCATGTGTGTGTGCATGTGCGTGTGTGTGTGTCCAGTTAGTAACTCTCCTTTTCTTCCTTCCTTCCTTCCTTCCTTCCTTCCTTCCTTCCTTCCTTCCTTCCTTCCTTCCCTC
>PVIU01035405.1:0-10351 GCA_004026605.1 Ondatra zibethicus | reverse complement strand
AGAAGCCTAATCCTCTGGGGGCAGGAGGGCCCTCCTCCCCAGGTGACTAAGCTCTCAAGTTCCTGTTTGCTCTCTGACAACAGCTGGGAGAGATGGTCTCACCTTGAGCAAACAGTGTGGGAAAGCACAGGCCAACACCTCTGGAAGGCAGTGCCCAGCAGGGCTGACAGACTCCCAGGACTGCTTCAACCCCTACTGAGGCCTCCAAGACTCCCCAGGCATTTCAGGCAGGATGGCTTGACCTCTCTGGCAGCCCTGTGCCCACTGTGCACAGTGGAAGAAGCAGCTTGAGAAAGGGTGAGCAGCCTCCTGGAGTGGCCATGCTCTGTCATCACCAAGCATCTGCGATGCATTGGCTGCGACTGCAATTTCAGTTCTCACAATGTCCCAGCAGGGTAGAGTGGAGTGATGTCTCACACGGGCTTACAACTCACAGGTTGGGGGCGGCATTAATATGTGCAATTAACAGTACATTTATTATTATTATTGTGTGTGTATGGTGGCAGGTCAGGGGCAGCATGTGCAAAGGCCAGAGGACAGCGTTATGGAGTTAATTCTCTTTGGCCCTTACCTGGGTTACAGGGATTAAACTTGAGTTTCAGGCATGGGTGGTAAGTGCTTTTCTTTGCAGGCTGAACCATCATTTTACTGTCCCCAAGTACAATTTTTATGTTCCAATATAATTAAATCTCCTCTGGGTGGGGCAATGGGTCTGTAGGTGAAATTCTAGCTATGCAAATATAAAGATCTGAGTTTGATCCCCAGAACCCATGCAAAGAAAGCTGGAAAAGAGCGCGCGGGGCGTTTCAGCCGCTGGAGTAGTGGGCTGAGGAAAGGAGTTGGAGTCTGGCCTTGTGACGTTCAGGTAGATGCAACTGAGCTGCCAGGTAACAATTTCAAGATGCCAGGGCGTTCCAGTACAAACTCAGGTTCCACTCGTTACATATCCCTCAGTGGGGTGGAGTCTACTCTCTCCTCCTTAAAAATCTTCCAAGCCTGCATCAGCTCTGTAATGGACACAGTTTCTAGTGTTGCCCTGGACCTTGTGGAGACTCAGACCGAAGGGAGCAGTGAATACAGTATGGACAGGGCCATGGTTGAATCTGCTAAACTGGATCAGTGAATACAGTATGGACAGGGCCATGGTTGAATCTGCTAAACTGGATCAGTGAATACAGTATGGACAGGGCCATGGTTGAATTTGCTAAAATGGATCGAGAGCTAAACCATTATGGTAAGGCTGTCCAGTCTACGATAAGTCATGTAAAGGAAGAACGTCCAGGAAAAGTGCCAGATTTAAAATTACTAGTGGAGAAGAAATTTTTGGCTTTGCAGGATAAGAATTCTGATGCTGACTTTAAAGACAATGAAAAGTTTGTGCAGTATAAGCAGCAGCTGAGGGAGCTGAAGAAGAAATACGGTCTGCATGCAGACAGAGAGAATGACTGGATGGAAGGAACTGACGAAGATACGATTGTAACCCAGAGCCAGACCAATTTCATCTGCCCCATAACACAGCTGGAAATGAAGAAGCCAGTGAAAAATAAAGTGTGCGGTCACACCTACGAAGAGGAAGCCATTGTTCACATGATCGAGTCCAAGCACAAGAGGAAGAAGAAGGCCTGATGCCCCAAAATTGGCTGCAGTCACACAGACATGAGAATGCAGATCTCATCCCAGATGAAGCCCTAAGAAGGGCAATCGAGAGCCACAACAAGAAGAAAAATGCCACTCTGAGTAGGAACAAGCCCCCCTGCCCACAGGGATGCCAGCAGCCTACCTCCACCCCAGCCTCCTGAGAGTGAGCTTAGAATGCAGTTCAGGGCTGACTGACCAGCACACTGTGTTTAGGGTAGCACCTGATGGCTAATTGTAATTGAATGCATTTTTCAAGTTACGAACTAAAAACACAAGTACATTATATTCTTTATTTTCAAGTGCTCTGGAGTTTTAAATAAAACCTTTTTTAAAAAGCTGGAAAGAGCTGGAAGGATGGCTCAACAGTTAAGAGAACGGGCCGCTCCTGTAGGGGACCTGTCCCAGCACCCACATGGTGGCTCACAGGCATCTGTGATTCCAGTTCCGGGGAATCCAAAGTCCTCTTCTGTCTTCCATAGGACTAGGCTCACATGTGGTATGCCAACACACATGCAGGCAAACACTTATACACTAAGCTAATATAGCAACAACAATAACAATAATAATAAAGGAAAAACAATACACACCTGTAATCCCAGCACAGTGCAGGGGAGTCAGGGACATGAAGGTCCCTGGGCTCACTTGTCAGGAAGTCTAGTTTAATTGGTTGGAGGCTCAGTGAGAGACCCTGTCTCAAATAACAAGGCTGGGGGATGCGCAGATACCTCAGTGGATAAGTTTGTGTGTAGTGCAAGTCTAATGACCTGACTTGGGACCCCCAGAGCACATCTAAAATCTGGGCACAACAATACTTGTCTGTAATCCCATTATGCCCTGTAAAAAATGGATGGGGTCTTAAGGAAATGTTCAACATCCATAGTCATCAGAGAAATGCAAATCAAAACAACTCTGAGATTCCATCTTACACCTGTAAGAATGTCCAAGATCAAAAACACTGATGACAACTTATGCTGGAGAGGTTGTGGGGAAAAGGGAACACTTCTGCACTGCTGGTGGGAATGAAAGCTGGTACAGCCCCTTTGGATGTCAGTGTGGTGATTTCTCAGAAAATTAGGAAACAACCTTCCTCAAGACCCAGTAATACCACTTTCAGGTATATACCTAAAGGATGCTCAATTGTGCCACAAGGACATGTGCTCAACTATGTTCATAGCAGCTTTGTTTGTCATAGCCAGAACCTGGAAACAACCTAAATGCCCCTCAATCGAAGAATGGATAAGGAAAATGTGGTACATTTACACAATGGAGTACTACGCAGCAGAAAAATATAACAACAGCTTGAATTTTGCAGGAAAATGGATGGAGCTAGAAAACATTATTTTGAGTGAGGTAACCCAGACACAGAAAGACAATTATCACATATACTCACTCATAGGTGGTTTATAAACATAAAGCAAAGAAAACCAGCTTACAAACCACAATCCCAGAGATCTCAGACAACAATGTGGACACTAAGAGAGACTTACATAGATCTAATCTACATGGGAAGTAGAAAGTAGAAAAAGACAAGATCTCCTGAGTAAATTGGGAGCATGGGGACCTTGGGGGGAGCATCTTAAACCCATAAAAAAAGGAAAAAAAAGAAATGGAAAGGGTCAACAGAACTGCCTGAAACTCTTGGGCTAACTGGCCTGGGACATGCAGTAGTGAACAAAAAAAGAGACCCTGTCTCCAACAAGGCTTGAGTTCATCCTCTGACATGTTAATACAAGCACATACACTTACATACACATACATGAGTCGTTTTTGTCCTACCAGCCAGCTCCCAAATAATGACATAGAGACATATTAATTATGAAAGCTCAGCCTTAGCTTAGGCTTGTCCCACTAGTTCTAACAACTTAAATTAACCCATATTTTTATAAGTCTACATTATACCATATGGCTCTTACCTCTCTCCCATTCTACATATCTGACTCTTCTGCATCTGGCTGGCTTCTCTATCTCTCTTCTTCCCAGAGTCCTCTCTGTGCCTGGATTTCCCACCTAAACCTCCCCAGCTATACCTCCTGCCTAGGTACTTGCTATTCAGCTTTTTATTAAACCAACCAGAAGGCACCTTGGCAAAGACACATCTTCAGAGTATACAAAAAGATTATTCTACAATATTATACAGGTCACAGATACATTATACATAAATAAACTCATTATACATACACAGCACACACATTATATTTAAATACAACACATACATTATATACATACACATAGGCACACAATCAGTAAGAAACTAAGAAAGATTCCTAATATTGATCTCTGCCTTACACAGACACACTCACACACATGTACACTTTCACACACAAGCATATGCATGTACATATATCATGCATACATGCAAAAAATAATTTAAAACAGGGAGTGGTTTAATCCCATGGGGCACCTGGGAAACAGAGACACGTGGATCTTGGAGGTCAGCCTCATCTACATAGCAAGTTCGAGCCAGCTAGGGCTAGGCTACATTATTGTCCATATTTTTAAAGATAAAAAAAGAATTTGTGAATGCAGAGCTGCTACAAGCCTCTGGGAGGCAGCCCAGGTGGGCCCGGTCTACAGAGGACTGCCCTGAGCAGTCAGAAGCCTAAGATCTTCCTAGCCTCTCCCTGTGAGCTTCATAGGTACCCTCATCAAGGGGGCCTTGACAAGTGCCCAGTGCCATTTGTAGGGATTTCTGTCTTTTTTCCTGTGCTGTATGGCACTGGGTGGGGTGGGGTGTGCAACCAAAAGAGCAAACCTCTCCTTTGGAATGGAATGGACCCAAATTCATGAGCAAACAAGGGGAATCATTTGTTGTTGTTTTTTAATTTTACATGTATGGGAGTATTGCCTGTATGTATGTCTGTGCACTACATGCACGCCTACTGTCCACAAACACCAGAAGTGGTTGGATCCCCTCTGTAATACCCGGCATCCATTTTTGGAAGCCCCCTCCCCCGGGAGTTGCCTTGGTCTGGACTCCACCTCTGGGAAAGCCTGCCAAGCAGTGACCCCTCCCCAGGAAGGGTCAGGACGACTCCCACAGACTATTTAGGCTGCTGCCCAAAGAAGAAACACGTGGTCTCAGGGTTTTGCGTGATCTTCCCTGCTGTCTCTTTCTTGCCATGCTTTCCCAGATACCTGGGAGCGCTGCAGCAAATGTGAGCATCTTTTGGTCTAATGTGGTCTGATTGGAATTATTTGTGTTGGTGGAGAGGCTCGCCTTAAGAATATTCCTAATATATGGAGGTTTCCCACCGAGGGGGTCTGTTTTTCCCATGGGCTCAGTGTTGCATGCTGGAAAACGCCCTTCTTGTGCACTCTTGCTAAGATCGGCTTCAACTTGATGAGTTCCCCTTTTGGAGTACATGGCCAGTACGGTTAGGGGACCCATTTGCATTTATCTTTGTCAATTTTCAGGCTTTCTGTTGAAGTTGCGGCCTCACAGGAAGCATGACCCATGCAGCTAAGCCAGGTTTAGCTGAGATGAGATCTGGGTGTTTGGAGACGTCTATCACTCATTTCTCATGCACTTCATTTGACTCGAGTTGTCCCAGTGGACACACTGTGATAGACTTGAGTCCCAATAGGCATGGGCTTCTGATGGGTCCTTGTGATTCCAAGCCGATTACTCAAAAGCCCTTGGGTGGCCTTTTACAAAAATCCTTTTAAATTGGGGCTAACATCTAATGTGAAATAAACAAGGCTCTAAAAGCCTACAGTTTTTGCTACGTGCTCCCCCCCCCGCTCTCTAGCTATTTGCTTTTTTTTAAGATTTATTTATTTATTATGCATACAATGTTCTGTTAACATATATACACCAGAAGAGGAACCAGATCTCATTAAAGATGGTTGTGAGCCACCATGTGGTTGCTGGGAATTGAACTCAGGACCTCTGGAAGAGCAGCTGGTGCTCTTAACCTCTGAGCCATCTCTCCAGCCCGCTATTTGCTTTTTGTCTCACTCTGGGACCCTTCCTCCTCCCCCCTCTAGCCGTTCCCTGGCTTCGGCTGCCTACCTACCAGGATCACTCTGGGCCCTTTACCCCTCCTCTCTCTAGCTGTTTGCTGTTCTTCCCCGACTTCTGCTGCTTAACTATGCGGGGATTTTAAGTTGGTCAGCTGACACAGGTTTCTAAAAGTGTTTTATTCGTCTGCCTGTTAGAATAATGTGGCCACAGTATGTCTGTGTATGTGGATTTATGTTTCTGTGTGCATGTGTGCTCCTTTTAAGATAACTCTAGACTAAAACAGCTCTAAAAAATACAAACACGTGGGTAACCCCCACTGTCATCTTGGATAACAGTATCTACGTGTGCTCGTATTCTTATGCCCAGTTTAAATAACAGGTAATTGTACCCAATTCTCCAGTGCCTTTACAGATCTGAGGGTATGGCATTTAACAAAAGAGCCTCAAACACAGAGACACGCCAGGTCCTGCAGCATCCTTTATCTCCTCCAAGAAGATATGTGTTTGCAAAGGACATTCCACCTCCAGGCTTGCCTTTGAGTTTGGCAAAGCCACCCACACTGCAAAAAGCTGCCTTCCACCTCTTCAGCTTCTTGGATGCCACCTTGGGACTCTATCTTCTCATCCTGCTGAGAGAGGTAGACTAAATCTTTTCCCCATAGAAACATCTTTGGGCCTCTTGTACTCAGCAGCTAATGGCAAGCACTATTTCTAGGCTGATGTTCTCCAAGGACTGGGAAGAAACTTGGGATTGCCTGCATAGCTAAAAAAGCTGTCTCATTTCTGCTCATTTATCCTTCCCAGATCTGTGTAATGGCATTTGATGACTTAAGGTACTGGTAGCTCATTACTTCATTGATTAAGTGTTTCCTGCTAAAATACAGAGATGTGTGTCTCTTTAACAGGCTTCACAGTCCAGGACTAACAGGTTTCAGGTGTATCTTAAAAATCCAGAGTTTCCAATTCCCTTTAACTGTCTTTTAAAATGTTCATACCTATAGTAAAGGAGAGAGCTGCTTGTTGGTTCCTGGCTGCTTAGCCCTGAAATAATCACACAGAAACTGTATTAATTAAATCATTGCTTGGCCCATTAGCTCTAGCTTCTATTGTCTAACACTTACATATTAATTTAACCCATTTCTATTAATCTGTGTATCGCCACGTGACTGTGGCTTACTGGCTAAGTTCCAGCAGCTGTCTCCAGTGGGGCTACATGGCATCTCTCTGACTCTACTCTTCCTTCTCCCAGCGTTCAGTTCCATCTTCCCCACCTACCTAACTTCTGCCCTGCTATAGGTCCAAAGCAGTTTCTTTATTCATTAATGGTAATCACAGCATTCAGAGGGAAATCCCACATCACATACCTTTTAACCTAAAGCAATAACCATTTTAGTCTGGTAAACAAACAAACAAACAAACAAAAACCCTAACAGTCTCCAGAGTGCATTTTAACCTCTCCCATTTTCAAGCGTATTTTACGGGTCACTCCTGCTGTCTGGGCCAAGTCCAACTTACAAAGGGCTCTCCAGACAATGCCAAACACCTGCACCAGCTCCTGGGACTTCACCATTGGTACCAACTCTCCTGGATCAAGGACACCTTCCAACTAAAATCTGGTTTTATCTGCTATTGTGTCCCAATTATATACCCGAGCCTCACCTGTACAACCAGGGCACTTCTCTGTCCCATTCTTTGTGGCAGTTAATGACTTCCCATGGCTAGCCCCATTTTATAGGGCCAATAATAATATTTTTTTCTCCCAGCCACCTGCCTTCTCATCTCCCTCAAAAAACAGCTGCCTGAGGACTCCAGGATGACAGTAAACTGGATGCCAGATGCTGCTTCAGCCACACCTCTAGCTGAGTGTGAGCCCACCAATTCCCAGCTCTCCCCTCCCCCATGTCACCCCATGCCCACAGGAAGTAGCCAGACTTGAGCTGACACCCTTTTATCCAAAGAGAGCCTAAAATGTTGGTCATAAACATCACCTCAGCTCCCTGTCACCCCTTATACAAAGAGTCAGGAATGTAATACCCGGCATCCATCTTTAGAAGCCCCCTCACCCTAGGACTTGCCTTGGTTTAGAATCCACCTCTGGGAAAGCCCGCCAAGCAGTGAACCCTCCTTTAGGCTGCTGCCCAAGAAAGAAACACGTGGTCTCCCCTGCTGGCTCTTTCTTGCCATGCTTTCCCGGCTACCTGGGAACACTGCAGTAAACGTGGGCATCTTTTATTTGGTCTAATTTGGTCTGCTTGGAATTATTTGTCAGTGGAGAGACTCATCTTAAGAATATTTCTAACACCCTTGAACTGAGTTACAAGAGGATGTTAATACTGGGAACCCAACCCAGGTCCTCTCCCCCCCCCCCTTGTTTTTCGTTTTTGGAGACAGGATTTCTCTGTGTAATAAAGTAGTCTGAGCTATCCTGGAGCTAGCCCTATAGACCAGGCTGGCCTCAAACTCACAGAGATCCACCTGCCTCTGCCTCCCGAGTGCTGAGATTAAAGGCATGTGCCACCACTGCCTGGCACCAGCCCAGGTCCTTAGTGCTAATTAAAAGCTTGTGGTGCCTTTAACTAATGAGCCATCTCTCTAGACCCAGGGAAACACAGAAGGAATGGTGCAGAGAAAGGAAAAAGGAAGAGAGGGGAGAAGGGACTGAGGGAGAGTTGAGTTCTCCCCACTTTCTTTTCACTTCAAAGAAACCTAGTGTACAAGCTGAGCAGCCTCAGTGAGCCTGAAAGTAAAGCTGCCTTCCTTCCTGTTCTCTCCTCTCCTTACAGGAGTTGGGGGAGGGAATGGTGGTGGGGATGCTTGGGGTTGGGAATCCAAAAGGGTAGGACCATGACCAGGTGACAAATTCTGCATTGTCAGATTTAATTCTAATCTCTGCTTGGGAACTGATTGCTGAGGAAGGAACACTTTCTTTGAAATGTTGGCTGCAACAGTAGGCAAGAATGGCAGGTTTCTACCTAAAAACCTTTACTGATCAGCAGTGCCAGGCTGCAGGCATCACCAGGTGAACAGCAAGGATAGGGGCAACAAAAGCCCTTTCCCAGAAGCCCCTCCCCAGGGGCATTACTCAGCAGACCTGGGGAGGGCAGCCCAGTATTTCTGAAACTCCAGGTCTGATGAAAACCATGTTGGACCATCTGATTCCCTCAGGTTTTTCTGCTGGATGTTTTTACTTCTCTGGGTTTTCATGGGCTTTGGGAAGAAGGCGCTGGACTCAGATCTGAACATACGGATTTCCACTCCAGAGCTGTGTACGCCTGGCTTGTAGCCTGGGAAGCTTCAGATGAACCCTGGTTCAGTCACTGGCTGATGTGCAAGTCAAATAAGTCACAGCCTGTAAGGAAAGAATGGCTTTGACAGATTACTCCCATATCCCTTAAAGTCCAGTCCAAAAACATTAAGACATCATTTATCTTGTCAGCTTCAATTTGCCTTCTTTGTTTTTGTTTTTTAGTTTCTTGAGACAGGGTCTCATTATGTAGCCCAGCCCGACCTGGAAATTATTATGCAGGCCAGGCTGGGCTTGACTTGCTGCAATTCACTTGCCTCTGCCTCCCTAGTGTATTACCACACCCAGCTTCTTGTTTTTATGTGTGGGGCATGCCTGCTTTGAGTGTGCCTGTGTGAGCATATCCAGAGGCTAGAGAAGGGCATCCGTGTCTTTCTCTATCAACCTCTGCCTCAATTCCTCAGGAGAGGGTAACTGGCTGGCCACGAGTTCCCAGGATCCATCTACACCTTTCCCCTAATACCGGGGTTAAAGGCATAAATGGCTATGTCTGACTTTTCCTGTGGGTGCTGAGGATTTGAGCCCAGGTCTTCATGCTTGCACAGCTAGTGCTTTTATACACTGAGCCCTCCTCCCAGCCTCTTGGCTTGTTTTAAATTTGATTTTTATTTTTTCTCTTTTTGAAAAAAGGTCTGTGCAGCCCTGGCTGGCATGGAACTGGATAGATAAACCAGACTGGCCTCAAACTCAGATTGTTCTGCTCCCAGGGTGATGGGATTAAAGGCATGTTCTGCCACAGTCTACAAACTGAATTCATGTTTTTTTTTAAACTTTACTGTTATATTTTACTTATTCAGTGTGCGTGTGTGTGTCTGCATGTGCACAGCATGCATGTTGAGGGCAGAGAGCAACTTAGAAGAGTTGATTTCCTCTTACAATGTAGGTCCCAGGGATCAAACTCAATTCTTTAGGTTTGGCAGCAAGGGCCTTTACCCATTGAGCCATCGCACTGGCCCTTGAATTTAACAAAGAAAAACTTAAAAATTGTACATATTATCGCTGCCCCCAACCTGTGAGTTGTAAGCCCGTGTGAGACATCACTCCACTCTACCCCGCTGGGACATTGTGAGAACTGAAATTGCAGTCGCAGCCAATGCATCGCAGATGCTTGGTGATGACAGAGCATGGCCACTCCAGGAGGCTGCTCACCCTTTCGCAAGCTGCTTCTTCCATTGTGAACAGTGGGCACAGGGCTGCCAGAGAGGTCAAGCCATCCTGCCTGAAATGCCTGGGGAGTCTTGGAGGCCTCAGTAGGGGTTGAAGCAGTCCTGGGAGTCTGTCAGCCCTGCTGGGCACTGCCTTCCAGAGGTGTTGGCCTGTGCTTTCCCACACTGTTTGCTCAAGGTGAGACCATCTCTCCCAGCTGTTGTCAGAGAGCAAACAGGAACTTGAGAGCTTAGTCACCTGGGGAGGAGGGCCCTCCTGCCCCCAGAGGATTAGGCTTCT
>PVIU01035404.1:0-10345 GCA_004026605.1 Ondatra zibethicus | reverse complement strand
TGTCATGTTGCTCTTTGTGGTATTGAGTGTGTTTACCTTGTCTATCCATCTTTTCCTCTGATAGTTGTAGTTGGGGTCATGTTTCCCATGATCACTCTGCCAGGTTCCAGTGGATCCAAGGCTCAAATGGTTGCTCTTCATGGTGGAGGTGTGGCCACGGATTCTGTCATCCCCTAGGTCACTCAGCATTGCTGGAAATCACTTTCTGTTCCAAAAGGTTGCTCTACAGTCCTGGAGATCGTTTGGACCTACTCCTACAGAGGTTGCTTGCTTGAGCCTGCTCAAGTGGACATCAACTGCTCAGGCACTCGCCCTGTAGAAGTGGTTGGCTCAAGCCTGTTTCCACAGAGGTCGCTGGCTCATGTCTGCTAAATTAGAATTCGCTGGCTGCTCCTGAAGATATCCCTAACTTGGGCCTACTCTGGATGAGGTCACTAGCTTGAGCCTGGTCCTATGGAGGTTACTGGCTCTGGCCAGTCCCAGAGAGGTAGCATTAGATCATGCTTGCTTCTTTGGAGGTCACTTGCTCTTTTCTGCTTCTGCAGAGGTTGCTTAAAACCAGTATGTCTTAAGTGAAGCAAATATGCGTGTGATTGAGTATGCTCATGTGCAAGCCATTGCATAAACTTAAATTCATCCTCAGAAATCACACTTAACTAATTTTTGAGACAAGACTGACCATTTATGTAGAGTCACCCATCTCTCGATGGCTTCCCAGCAAGCTCCAAGAATAGTCTTCTGTGTCCAAAACACTGGTATTGATTTCATGACCTGATATCAGGTCCATCGTTTAACCATGGATTCTAGGGATAGAACGTGAAGCCCCAATATTGTAGACAAGTTCTTTCCCATTGATCCATCTCCCTAGACCTCAGTTTGTGTATATTGATCAATTGGTTACAGTGTCTCCAAGTTCCTTAACCAGAACCTAGAATAAGATAACATCCTCATATTTTTTAAAGCAAAATCAGAGAACAGATATATTATGTGTAGTATTTACTCATACAAAAGGAAAGTATATATCAGGTTATATAAAATGGGCATTGTGATTTGCATTCTGCTATCAAATTCTATTCTGCTGAGTGTTTATGGTTGCTCACTCATGCAGGAAGCCTTACATACCACTTACTTCAAAGATATGCTTTCAGTACTGCATTTAGTTTTTAATATTATATGCCAAATAGTCTTCTTCTTCTAAGAAATACCTTTCTACTCTCAAACACTAAAACTTGTTATATGCTTCTTCTGAAAAAATATTAGTATTTTGAATTTGGAATAATCTGCTAACAAATTATTTCTCAGAAGAAAGTCATGACTGAGGAAGTCAAAAAATTAACATGCATAGGAGAAATTTTTAATAAACGAGAGGAAACTTTAATAATTAAAAAGAAATTGAAGCCCTGTTGTAGAAGAGCTGCTCAGACCCAAAACCATACTATTTGCAATAGTGTTTTGCCAAAGCTTAAGTGTGTTTCTAGCTAACTCATATCTTGTATTAACCCATCTCTATTAATCTGTGTATTGCTATGGGGCTGTGCCTTGCTGAGTAAAGTTCTAGCATCTGTCTCCAATGGGGCTACATGGCTTCTACTGTTCTGCCTCCTTTCTCCCTGCATTCAGCTTAGATTTATCTGCCTAGCTCTACTCTTTTGCCCTATCACAGGCCAAGACAATTATTTTTATTAATCAATGTGATTCACAAAATACAGAGGGGAATCCCATATCAAAACTCTAAAGTAAACATCAAAATTTTAAACATACACACATTTGATTTCAAAAATCATAAAGTTTATGAAACTTAACTTTTACAAAAAAAGAATAATATTATTTATCTAAATATGTATGTTTTATGACAGCATAAAAGTGCTTATGTTTTTTAAATTGAAAATAGATTTTTTTTCATATACTGTAATCTTATTACAGTTTTCCTTCCCCCAAGATCTCCCTCACATTCCCACCCACCAAATTCTATTCCTTATCTTTCTCATTAGAAGATAAACAGATACATAATAGTAATAAAATAATAATAATAGTAATAACAAGAATAATATATGAGGTGCTGGAGAAATGGCTCAGAGTTTAAGAGCATTACCTGCTTACAAAGGTCCTGAGTTCAATTCCCAGCAACCACATGGTGGCTCACAACCATCTTTAATGGGGTCTGGTGCCCTCTTCTGGCCTGCAGGCATACACACAGACAGAATATTGTATACATAATAAATACATAAATATTTTAAAAAAGAGAGAATAATATATGAAATAGGATAAAATAAAAAGAAACAAATGAGAAAATGATAAAACAAAGGAATATAAAAAAGAGTAAAAGAAAAAGCACAAGAAACACTTATAGGTTCAGAGACACATATATTCACACACACAAAAATCCCATAAAAACACGGAACAAGAAAGCATATATATATTATGTTTTCTGTTCATGGTCCTTAGCACACTCTCAAGAGGTGGTTAGTTCTCAGGTTATTTTCATGATTATTTTTTAATGTATGTCTTTCCTGTGTGTTATTTGCATTTTCTTTGTCCATTTGCTCATTTGCAATAATTTTCATTTGTCTAGAAAATAGAACTGTCTGGTGAAACTATTAAGCATTTTTCACAAAATACAACTTTTGGATAAAAGAGCTCATTGCAAATGTGACCAGGGTTATTGCTTTCTGCAAGATTTATAAATCTGAATTCTCTGAAAATAAGTTGAAGCAGTTGAAGCTCGTTGAAGATTCTTCTGGATGTATATTCTGTAATGGTATACAGTAAGCTTTCTGTGCCATATCAACCCTGTTGAAACCCTTTAGATATTACATCTCGTGGAACTAATTTTCTTTTTGCACCTATGGTCTTTATTCCTTGTGAATAACTCTAAAAAGGAATTTCTATGATAAAAGCATTGTGCCACTTGATGATATTTAAGATCCAAGGTGTTTCTGAAAGTATTGTTCATTCTGGCCCAGTTGGACAGCAAGTGAGATGTCAGTGAGACCAGAAAGTGATGACATCTGCAAGAGAACAGAAGATCACATTGTTCACATTTGCAGTTTAGCCTGAACGTCAAGCATCTGAACGTCAAGTACCCTCTGTATAAAGCTATCTCATTCTTCAACCTTTTTCCCTTTTAGTAGAATTTATCTTTATCATAAATATTTCACACAAATCACTATGCTTACAATTTATTGGATAATGAACACAAGGCAATCTTTGAGCAGCATGTTGCTCTCCACTTGTGATAGTCAGCTTAATAAATGATGAAAGTACACTTGGTTTCCGAGCTTACAACTGTAAATGTAACTAATCCTGTGTCAATTGTGCACATCAAGCTCATGGCAATTCCATCCAGAAACGAAACTAAGTAAATAGGATCATAGTAAAATTATTATTTTGCTACTCCACAGACTATAAGATCTTGTGATATTATTAATGAAATGTGACTGCTAGGACCCTTCTTGAGAGACAGGCTCCTATTTCTCTTATTCTGACAAGAAGCAGAAAATGGCACTGCTAAGTTCAAATGTTCATCCTGACATGACTTTCCACCTGCAGGGAGTATGTTAAAACAACGTAAAATTTCTCCATATCATGGCAAAAAAAATAAATAAAAACAAATACAAAAATCAGCCAAAAAAAACAAACGAGGTCCAAACTTAAGTCCTGATTTTAATTTCAACTATTAAATGTGTTCCTCAAGGGGGTAAATTTTGCATCAAAACCCATAGTGTCCTTATATTTCTACTTTAGATTTATCTGTGGAACTTTTCACAAACCATCTGAAAATAAATGCTACTGACATATATGAACAGAAGTGAAAAGGGCATTATAGTCTCTGATTGTTGTAAGGAAGCTTGTTTGTCTGAGCCACCCAGAACCAAAATAACACAGAAATTGTATAAATTAAATCACTGCTTGGCCAATTACTTATGCAAATTTCTAGCTAGCTCTTACATCTAGAATCAACCTATCTCCATTATTTTATATTTTAACGTGATGTTTTTTGCCTACCGGCAAGGTGCCAACATGTCTGTCTCCAGTAATGCTACATGGCTTCTGTCTAACTCCTCCTTCTTTCTCCCAGCATTCAGTTTAGTTTTCCCCACCTACCTCTATTCCCTATGCAGGCCCAAGACAGTTTCTTTATTCACCAATGGTATTCACAATATACAGAGAGGAATCCCACATCACTTGATGACTAAATTGAGTCTTTGATTAGAAATGAATGTGCTAGTTATCTTAAAAGCTCCGATAAAGTTGAGTTTACACACTTGAAATTAACATTTGTCTCAAATCTTTTTGATCTTCTGACCTTGTTTATGAAAATATTGGTCTATCTTCAAGGTAATGCATAATTTTACCCTCTGCAGACTTAATTATTTCCTAATGGCTTTAAAAGCTAAATCTAACAGTACATTGAAAGGAAGAAAAACATCGAAGACTAATTTTTAAAGTTGATTTCTATAAAACATTTAAATCAATTTAAATGCTTAGATCTAATCTACATGGGAAGTAGAAAAAGACAAGATCTCCTGAGTGAATTGGGAGTATGGGGACCTTGCGGGAAGATTGAAGGGGACAGGGGAGAGGCAGGGAGGAGAGCAGAGAAAAATGTAGAGCTCAATAAAAATCAATAAAAAATGCTTAGGTTGTCTCTTTTAAGAGGACAATTGTTAAAATATTAAGCAAAGCTGAATTTCCTCTATCCTAAATACTTTGAAATTATTATTTAGCCTATAATTTATTATATGCTACTGTAGTAAGGATATTTTTTCTCATGAAGTATTGGATTAATGTAAAAATGTTTTAATCACAGTCCTTTCATATTTTTAAAGTAAAGAAATTGGACTAAAGATGAATTCCTATGCTTACATAAAAATTTATATTTAATAAATTAAGACTGGATATTTTAAATAAAGCATGTTATATTCAAAGAGAAAATTGGAAGATGGAGTTATATAATAGATTCAACTCAAAAAGAGAAAATAAAAAAATGGAGAAAAAACAAATTTTGAATCAGAAAACATTGGCTACAGTTGAAGTTGTTAATACAAATAAACTAACAGTTAATTCACATGCCCTAAAGCCTCAAATAATAAGGCTGATAGTTCAAGGGCTGTTACTTGAAAAAATAAAAATATCACAAGCTTTCTACCAGAACTCTAGTATAGAAAACAAGTTAGTTTCAAGTAAATGTAAGGATAAAACATGTACCATATTAAAAGTAATAAAAACAAAAAAAATGAATAAGAAGGGATGGAGAAAAATGGGAGGATCAGCTAGCCAGTGGGTGATGGCATTGAGAGAGGAAATGAGGGGAAAGACAGCCAGAAGTATAGGGTGTTTGAATGGTGTTACAGAAGCCTACTGCTGTATATATGAAGGTGATCCTAACGATGTATCCAAAAAATGAGAGAGAGAGAGATAGAACCCCTGCTGGCCATCTCTTGTCACCAAACAAAGCTTCCAGTGCTGAATCTGGGTTTTAGTGCTTTGATTTGTTGGCTGAGAAATTTCATGGCGAACCCTCAAACAATGCAGGTTGTTGCAGAGACAATAGGTTGCTTTCCATCAACTGATAGCAAGGCCCAGTTACTAAAGACAATTCCAACACAACTCATTGAACAAGGAGAGATATCTAAATAGAACATTCAGCCCTACTTTCAAATGTCTATGACATAGCAAGAGTCTCTTCAGGCTATCAAAAGATAAATTTAAACATCAACTCAACAACAAAACCGTTTATCTACAGTTTGTCCTGCCTGCACAATAGGCTGAGATAATGGTGGCACCAGCCTTGTGGGAGTAACAAATCAATGTGTGACTTTACTTAAAACCCACTTGATGAGATGGAACCTATACCTGGCAATTCTTGGGTAATCAAGAAACAGAGAGAGGGTAGCAGAAAGACCTCGGGTAAAACCAAATGTTACTGAAAAAAAAAAAGACAGCAACATCAAATACAACAGCATCAGAAAAAAAAAAGGAGGAAGGTAGCAATAAAATGACTCCTAATGATATGGCCTGCATCTTCAGCCATCAGAAAAACTCAAAGCAAAATGACCTGAGACTACTTCTTATACCTTTCAGAATGGCTAAGATAAAAATACAAACAACAGCTCATGTTGGAGAGGATGTGAAGCAAGGGGAATAATCCTCCATTGCTGTGATAGTGTGAACTTGTACTACCACTTTGGAAGCTAGTGTGGCAATTATTCAGAAAACTGAGAATAAGTCTACTTTAAGACCCAGTTATACCAGTCTTATACACAAAGGCTTCTCAATCACACAACAAGGACACTGCTCAACTATGTTCCATAGCAGCTTTATTTTTCATTGCAAGAAAATTGAAACAACCTAGATGAGCCTTGGAGGAGGAGGAGGGCCACTTGTTGGTCAGCAGAGCCTCAACTGAAACC
Source organism: Ondatra zibethicus (assembly GCA_004026605.1). Taxonomy (NCBI): domain Eukaryota; kingdom Metazoa; phylum Chordata; class Mammalia; order Rodentia; family Cricetidae; genus Ondatra; species Ondatra zibethicus. The sequence continues at coordinate 3,932 of PVIU01035404.1, read as the reverse complement.
ACAAGCATGGGTCTTACAAAGGTCTGACCTAATACATATATATTGTACATATAATACATATGTGATATATATGCGTGTTTCATATATATATATATATATATACTATTGCTGTAAGTTTAGTACTTTTATAGGACTCTTTAATGTGTAGACACATGGGTCTCTGATTCTTGAAACTTCTGTGATTCTTTTTGCTTGGTTGCTTGGGTTGTCTGACTTTGAGGTGATGGTTTTTGTTTTATTCATATATACATATATATATATATACATACACATTATTTTGATGTTTTGTTGTTATCGCTTAGAATCCTATTATTTAATAAAGACAGAAAGGTAGAAGAGGTGGAGATGAACTGAGAAGAGCAGAAGGGAAGCCATATTCAGATTATATTATCTATAGAAAGAGTCTAATAAGAGTACAAAACATTCTAACAAAAAATAAAATAAAAAGAAACAAAAAAGATGATGCTGCCTAAACAGATACAAGTACTTTATGTGGAAGAAAAACATTAAGGGCAGTCTGAAATATGTCCCTGTATTATTCTCTCCTGTGCTCCTTAACATTCGAACTGAAGAAGAGCACCAGTATATTTTACCAGGTTAATTGAAACTTTCTAATAGGGAATTTAGGAAAAGAGACTAATGAGTAACAGGGAAGCTTACAAGAATGATAGCCATTGTCTAAAGTCCAATGTTCAGTGATGGCCACCCTAGAATGACTGTCCATATAGGGCAAATACAGACCTACACTGATATGAGGATAGTACCAAAAGAACACAAATAAACCAACAATCATGTGTGACCAGTTAGAGCAGAGTTTATCACATTACTTACTTCAAATCAAGGGTTTTCTGTCTTTTCTTTCTTAACTTTTCTTTCTTCTCTCTCTCTCTCTCTCTCTCTCTCTCTCTCTCTCTCTCTCTCTCTCTCTCTAATTAGTGGCATCACTACCTCTGCTTACTTTGGAGCAGACTAAGCCTGTTTGTGAAGACAAAATTCCCTTTGCAGATGGTACAGTTTGGCTCCATCTCTCAGTTCACATGACAGAGGCTCACTGACGCTTGTGACAACAATTGTCTGAATGTTTTGATCTTGATTAAGTTTCTTGCTCCTTTGACATGGCAGCAGACTTGAGAAGTGAAATGAGAAGTTTCAGGACATGGTGTTAAAAAGTCTCCATTTTTCCATGTTCCTGTGTCTCCACACTTGATTGTGGATTGGTGCTATAAAGTGAGTAAACTGGATATGACCAACAAATAAATAAATAAATAAATAGGAAGTTTGGAGTGGGTGTATGAACTCCTCTAGTGAAGTCTCAAAAGCAAGTAAATCATTATAAATAGGTTGATAGTGTAAAAACATATACTCAATACTAGATTGTTTGTAGTTATGATTTAGGATAAAGTGTCAGATATTTTAGATTTTTATAACAATCAAATTATAATTCATTATAGCTTACTTAAATAAGACAAAATTGCCATATGCTGATATTACCAATTAGCAAAGTAAAATATCGTCTAAATCTTAAAAAAAAATGAAGCCTTCAAAAGATTAAGAAACAATATATTCATTACGTGATTTAAAACAATATCTCATTATATTCTCAGGATGCCTGAACTCCCCGGTCAAGCAGTGTTGACTGTCTTCAAAGACAGCATATTCAGCTTAGAATGTAATATTTTAGTGTGTTGAAAAAACCATAATATTTCTTTTAATTTAAATGATGGATTTTACTCAGATGCTCTTTTTAAAAAAAAAGTCTGTTCTGCACATTTTAAAAAATCTTTTCCATTTCCAGGTTGCGCATATCTTTATAAAATGAAAGATTTCTCTAGAGAGTCTTTAAACCAGTACTGTGCTTTCAGATAGGCCTACAGACTGAGCTGCTAACACAGATGGTTTTCTGCCTTATTTTACTGATACTCAGAGGAAAAAATCACATATATTCCCTAGATATTGGAATTTTTATGTTGAAACAACCCTTGGTGTCAATAAGTTTATTTCCTAACATTTAACCCTACTCTCCTTTTCTCAAACAGAAATTTCTCTTGGCTTCATTTTATTCTCAGTGGAAAAGGGAACAGATGGTCACTGTTTTTCTTTGAAAAACTGTTCATCCACTACAAGACAGTTGCTAACAAGACCCTTTATTTGATCTTAAATTTAATTATTTCAAGTCACATAAAGAGAAGTAAAAGTTATCTCAAGTTTACCTAGTCAAACTCACAAAACCTTGTGAAATATATTATTCTGGAAGATGTCCTATTAATAAACATTTGATGTTAGCCACGGTGGTGATATGAATTAGAATGACTCTATAGGGTCATATATTTGAAGTTTTGTTCCCAGTTAGTGACTATTTACCAAGGGTTAGGAGGTCTGGTTTTGCTGGAGGAGGAGTATCCCTGGGGGCAGAGTTGTGGTTTTAAAAGTGCACATCAAAACCAGCCCCAGTCTCTCTATTAACTTACCTTGGAATTCCTGACCAGGATGTAAGCTCTTAGTTAGCTAATGCATCATGTTGTACTTGCCTGCTGCCTGGTTTCCCTCCATGATGGTATTAACTAATCCCCTCATATTGTAAGCAAGTCTGCATGACACACTGCGAGTCCACATGCACTCATAACTATCTAGGTTCCCTGCAAGAGCTACACAAGCATTTGATCTTTGAGTCATATTGAGAAGGGACTGATGTAAGAAATAAGTTCAATATATAATTTAAAATACCATAATACAAATGGCAACAAAAATTACCTTTAGGTTATTAACTTGATCTTTAATAATACATATCATATGGAATGAAAAGTGATTTGTTATTTTAAAATATATATAATATTATTTCAAAGTTATTTGAATGCAGTTACATTTTTTTTCAGATAATTGAAAATGTAAACTTAGTTAAAGATAAAGATTAAATTGATAAATACAAAATCTTGTCACAAATTTTACCCTTTTTCAGAATATGTGAGATATATTTAAAATTAAATTAGATATATACAAAGGAAAAAATGAGCTGATTGTTTATATGGTTAATTCGATCAAAACTCATGATGCTTAATTAACAGCTTTCTAGTGTATAAACTATATGTTGATTTTAAATTAAAACTTTTATAGTATATTATCTGGACCATAAATTATTAAATTCATAAATTTAAAGTCAGGAAAATTTTGACAATTTATTATGGAAGGTTATAATGAATTTGTTACAACTAAAGTGCCAAAAGGTAAAAGAAAGCAAATAGAAGAATATATATTTTTTTTTGAAAAATCAAAGAAATAAACACCTCTAACAGGGATAACAGGGAATTTAATAGTACTTAATAAATTAATAGTATTTAATAAATTAATATATATAGTAATTTCCAGGAATAAAATAAAGGTTGAAGGCAGAAAATGGAAGAGAGGAAAAGATGTAATTGTGCTATAATTTTATTTAAAGTGGAAAATAACTCATCTATGACTCAGATCCAAAGAGAGAGAAAACAAAATCCAAGCTATATAAGAAACTAGAAAAAAAATAAATAATTGAGATGCACTGAAATGTGAAAATACAAAGTATAGTAGAAAGAGCAATAAAGTTTATTACCAATAATCTGAAATTATTAATTTAATATCTTACAATGTTTAGTGAGACTAAAATCATAAGGTAACAATGTATATATAATTATAAAGCACTAAAATTTTACTGTATTCTCTAGTAAGTTACAAATTTAAAATGAAATATGTTGTTATTTTTTAAAATTTAACTAAGCACTTCAAATTGGCACAGTATTAATGTACCTTAAACAGTTTCCTGTAGGCAAAGACCTTACTTGGTGTCACATTTGTAGACTTTGCATGAACATACACAGATTCAGAGGGTATATCTGTATATTTTATCATATATTCAGACCAATGAAATATTCATACTACAATGTTATTTCACACACACAAAA
>PVIU01035403.1:0-10355 GCA_004026605.1 Ondatra zibethicus | reverse complement strand
CCTCAACACACACACATGCACACACATACCTGTATGCCCACATGTAAAAAATGCATTCACTCCCACATACATACACATGAGAAAGAAAAGAGAGAGCGAGGAGGGAGGAAAGAGAGTGAGAGAGAAAGAGAAAGAAGGAAGAAAGGAAGGAAGGAAGGAGGAAAGGAAGGATGGAGGGAAGAAAGAAAGGAGGGAAGGAAGGAAGGAAAATTCCTACCAGTTTTTGTCCTGTCAGGCCTTCCAGGAGGTCTAGGAGGCGATTTCCATCCTGCAGGTCACTGAAGAGGTTGTCTATGTGCTGCTTTCAAAACTGAAGTAAAAAAACACACCGACATGAAGAATTTGCAATTTTTCATGATTCATATCTATGACAAAGCATTTGGAAATTTAAAACTATATTTAAGGGTATTTGATGTATCAAATTAATAAGTGGCCAGGAGTAATGGATGGAAAAAAAAGTTCAAGTTGATCATCAGGATCAAAGAAATTATAACATTAGGGCAAATGTACTTAAACTGTTAATGACAGCAAGTTGAAAATTTAGAGCATAATTCATCCAATTAATCTGTCATATTGTTCAACAGCCTTTTGTGGCACCTTACACACAATAATTCAGAAAGTTTTGTTCTCATCTTAAAACAAATCAAGTTTTGAGAATATCTGATTTATTTTAGTTAGTTAGACAGTAGTTAGTTTGAAGTCTTTTGGACCTGGTAATTTTAGGTGGCCTCACACCCAAATACCCAGTAATCCTAGTTGGTCTCCCATCCAAGTACTATCCAGGCTTAACCATGCTTAACTTCTGGGATCAAATAAGATCCATGGTGTTAAGTGTGGTAAGGCTGTAGGTAGAAAATTTGGCTTAAACAGGGTGAAAATAAGTCTAATAAGGTTTTTCTAGGATATCTACTTAGAAATTCCATTAAAGAGCCTAAAATTTACTATAATCACTAATAAGTCCTAAAATTCTTAGAGTAACTACTGATGGAAGGCACTGAATTGTGCAAATTGATCTTATCACCGTTGCATCATTTCCATCATCTTAACAGTAATGCACTCATCTTACAGGAGCAGGTGAGACAAAGAACTTGGCTATGCAGCCCCTTGCTACAAAACTAGAAATTATAAATCCAACATTTTGCATTGGTTCTAGGTAACTTTCGAAGCCTCTCTCTGCTCCTTCCATCTTACCATGTTATTCTTCTCAACCTTATCGTTCTACTCTGTTATCTTGTACATATACTGTTTCTTCTGGCATACACTCCAAAATGTTTTCTAGTTTTCATTTAAAAATAACCACAATTCCTTTTGGTGAGATTATTTCCAGCTCTCTTATCACCCAGATTATCTACAAAGACTTAGCTTATCTAGCACTGAAGTTAATGGAGCATCAACAAACCTAAGCAAAATGCTGCATGGTCATATTGGTAAAACAGACACACAATGCTCAGATGACAGTAGTTCCTTCCAGCTGGGAAAACATATTAAAGAATGATAATGCCACAAACATTAAATAAGTGGATCCAGGAAAACAACTGTGGAAATACCAGTCTGTGGACTCGAATCATGAATTGTTTTCTCCTGCGTGTCAAATAACAGGCCTAACATTAGACTTTAAGTGATTTGACACTACTCATGAGCCATTTAGATGACAAATAAACTTTGGAACTTACTTATCAAGAAAATTCCTGTATTCAAGAAAATCAACATTGATTTAATCTATGATTAAAGACATAAAAGTTGGATTGTCCCACAACCAGGTAGCAATGTCAATGATTGGCCCTGTAGCTGCCTAAAGAGGTGCCTTCTATGAAGAAAATCCTGGCTCCTGCAGGCAAGTCACTCATTCTTGTATGCTCAGGTTTTGTGATATGATATCTACTAAAGAACATTTTTTACAATCTATTTTTTTGAAATTATGCCCCAGTAGTTCTTTTTGAAACTACAGTGTAAGAATGAAAAGAGTACAAAATATTAATATGCTAAAAGATTTTTAAAAATGATTATTATGTATACTATTATATATAAGCAAATCTTAATACAACAGTGACATTGTATGACTCTTTAAGGAGATGACTGTATATTTTCTAATAATACTATAAATGTCAGGAATGTAAACATGAGTAATACTGAGATTTTGTATTCCAACTGAATTAAAGTACAACTTGAAATACTTTTTATTTCAGCTGCAAGTTTTATCAAAGCAACTGAGAAAAGAGTATCTTCTAAAATTATGAAAAGAAGCATCTTCCAGATATGCCAGTTTTTTAATATAAGCAAATGTATTTTTTTTCTGGCAAAAATTGTTCTTAGGCAATACTATGCGTCTATATTGGTTGCCAGAAAAACTCTGACAAATGATGACAAACTGACATTTATTCATAAAGAATAGAAGGTGGTAAATATGAAATGTGTCTGAGCACCTAATATAAATATCATATAGCATCAAGCATATGCTTTGAACAGGGAAAAGAAGTAAAGACCAACAGGCTTAGAGAATCTTGCCTACAGTCCAAATGTGACACAGACTCTATAGTTTTCCCTTTAATGGCAAATTTGACCAAAAGGAAGAGGAGTAAATGATGATACTGCTCTATTCAAAGGTTCACAAGTGTAACTAGTTGATGGTCTTAGCGCAAGGAAGCAGCAGGCTAGTAGAAAAGAGACTGATGCTATTTTATCAGTTTTCAAAGCACATATATAACCAATGATTCACTGAAGTATCATAACAGAAATCCAAGTCTTATTTGTTCCACTGGCCATATTTTCATCCAGAAGGAACATGATTCCAGCAAATGAGAGTGAATGAATTCATCCTGGATATGGCAGGATCAATTCAATATCTTAAGGTTGAACAGTTCTTACAAACGCATGCTGAAGCAGTTTTTGGCCTGCTTCCTTTAATGTATGTTTGCTTTAATGTAAAAGCAAATATCAAAGCACTTTTGAGTAAAATTCCCACCCACAAAAGCAATTCTCAACGAAATGTCACAGAGCTTCAGATGCTTAGTCTACATGTAATAGGTACTAGGTACAGGTGAAATTTTAGCATGCTATTGAATCTCATAGAAAATGTTGAGCTCATTTGCAGTGTGTATGAGTACAACCCCTAGAATAGTAGATAATAGTATAGGAGTATAAGTGTAGCCCCAATAAGAATAGTAAGGAAGGAGAACTGTAATTGTGCACATAAATCACTGAGAATAAGGAAATAAATGGTGGATTGGGAAGCTCATAGAAGATCCACGCTCTTGCTCTGTTGCTTCTTTGGCTATTTTAATTAAATCTCAGTTTGCTTCTATCCCATTTCATCTTTGATATCTATAACACCTTTTTTCTCAGGTGACATTTAGGGTAATGAAAGCATTCTTATTTTCCTAAAATCCCATAGTTAATGGCTTTCTTTTCAAGTGCAGAAAATGATTTTGTTAAACAAAGTGCCACATCCTTTTTGTGGCACATGATCCTGTGGCTCTGTCTTCACTTCCTTTCATGGCTAATGCTTCCCTTATTAAATGAACTCAGTGAACTTCTGACATTACTCAGCAGATTCACCCATTCAGTTATTGACTTCTTCTTTGCTAACCCAAGTAGCAAGATGAAATGATTATAAAATAACAATCCTTCTACAGTACTATAAGTAAGGAATTAGGAAATATGGAAGCCCAGACAATGTTAAAAATATTAGTAGGTTGTACAAACAAAAAGGAGAAAAATTAAAACAAAAAAAAAACCAACTGTGGAAGGCTCAGAAATACATTTGTGAAGCTGTTCGAGTGGCCTCTAACTCTCCGGAGTTGCATCAGTCTTTTAACCTGAAAATACAGAAGGATCAATACAATGTTCCAGTAAGAGGTAAAGGGCACACGGATAATTTAGCATGACCTTCTGGTTACAAAAAGGTCAAGCCTTGGATATATCTGTTGCTCAAAAAGTTAAGAGACTGCTCAGTGATTACAGATGTCTGGACACTGGAAACAGCAAAAGGATTGCAAGTGAGGCTTCAAGATCTGCAGGGAGGCAATGCTGCTGGAAAGCTTAGCACAAAATAAAGCAGCCCACTATAGTTTAAAGAGGAACTTTTTATAGGTGATATTTTTCCTTAAGTATGATTTTAAAAAATTTAACAAACATTGTATTGCAGCATAATATACATACAGGAAATATATATCTTAAGCTGTATAGCTCAATGAACAGATTCATATTACCAGCAATCATACTTGTAAACAGGATATGGCATATACTTTGTAACAACCTCACGACACTTCTGTGGACGAGCTTATTCAAGAATGAGCACTCTACTAATTGTTAACAATACATATTAATAATGCTGTACAAATCTCTCAATAAAAACAAATAAAACATGCTTCATCTTTAATTTTAGGAATGTAATGATTGAAGGGTTTATTGCTTATATAGAGAGAATTTGGAAAGTAAAATTTCACTCTGATAAAATGTGTTTTACAAACATAAAAATTGTAATTTTATGAATAAAATTTACTCTACATTCAGAATGCTTTTATTGAAACCCAAAACTTCTATATTCTTATGAAATCTTGGGCAAGTCTCCTTTTTAATCCATGCCTAATTATTTCAATTTTTAAAAACAAAATATTGTATTACCCAGATTGTGTTGTAATGATGTGAAAATTTTATGTAGAATGGAATTTTAAAAAAATAAAATATGCTTAAAAGATGCTAATTATCATGAATTTATTCCAGTATTTTGAACCATAATGCTCATACTTCTTAACAATTCCCCCTTTGTGAGCTTAGACTCAGAGTGATCAATAGCACTATCTAACTTGATACCAAAAAATTAAATGGCTAATAAATGTAATGTGTCCAATATAGTCCCAGATTGAGAAAGTGTTTGATAAACTCAAATTATATTTCTTGTGTCATCCTTCATGTTAAATGTCCCTACCAGGGAGTAAGGTTCCAACTCTGGTTTGAGGATCCAAAGGCCATTGCAAGAATGAGTAATATTGTAAAAGATTTTCAAAGAATGTTTGCAGAGATGAAGATAGAGTCTTATGAAAGCACTAGAACAGAGAAGTGTGCTTACTCCTAGACTCAGAGGAGAGAGCAATTTTTGGTCTGTAGACAATTAAACAAGCAAGAAGGCTGCCTGAGAGGAGCTCCTATCACTCAAGTGTCCTTATCATTCTGCACTCCTTCTTTCGCGTTTCTTTTTTTCCATATTCTTTTATCTTTTTCTATTCAAAAAAATTTACATTTCCTCCCCTTCTCCCAGTCCCCTCCAGCTCCCCTCCACCCTTCCTCCCTCCCCCTGCTTCCTTAAAAGAGGGCATGGTGCCCTGCCCTGTGGGAAGTCCAAGGCCCTCCCCACTCCATCCCGGCCTAGGAAGGAGTGCATCCAAATATACTAGGTTCCCAAAAAGATAGTACATGCAGAAGAGATAGGTCCTAGTGTCATTGATGATGGCTTCTCAGTCAGCCCTTATTGGCAGCCATATTCGGAGATTCCGGTTTGATCATATGCTCGTTCATTCCCAGTACAGCTGGATTTGGTGAACTCCCATTAGATCAAGCACACTGTCTCAGTGGGTGGTCCAGCCCCTCACTTCACGTTTCTTTTAAGACCTGCCATTAGCCATATGCACCTGGAAGTCCTTGGGCTGGGGAATCTGCCAGTATAGGCAAGCTAGTTACTCAGGAGAGAAAAATGAGAAAGTGGATGAATCATCACTATTTTGACACTTCACCCATTGCAAAAAATTGTCACAGACATCCATGCCAGGAAGGAATTGAAAGCCCAAATGTTCTTATTTAGGCTTAATCTACCAATTATATCTCTAGGAATGTCATCGCAAAAAGCAAAATGTATCAGTGGAATACATTTTCTTCTTTAACAGGAGTATCGAAGTTCTGGAATGTTCTTAGGATTTAACAGATGAAAATAAACATATATTTATTCATTATCATTTAGCATCAAATACTTTTAGAGACTCTTATGTACCAGAAATAGCACAGAAATCTGGCTGCAAAGATAATGAAGAAAAAAAACCAAGTTCCTTGGAGCTAAGAAGTACTCAACAGCTAAGTTATATAATACTTTCACATGCAGCCAAGTTGCAAAATGTCATTGTATTCAGCAGTACATCTTTATAAAACATAATCACTAGCATCCAATGTGAATGTTATAGTACTAAGTGCATAAAAAATGACTCAGGCAGATTTCATCTTGAGCAGTAGCAACACAACAGTCAATGGCAATCAAGTCATTATCTATAAATGGTTTGTTTTAAACAACAAAGGAAAACATGATTAACAAAGTCAGCATGTTTCATTGTCTGATAAAGTCTATCTCTTACAAACTTTGTTTAAAAAATTGAATTTTTTAACTTAGACTTCCGATTTTCCTCTGTGAATTACCAAGGATAATCCTAGTTCATTTCTCCAGGTTTTCTAAAACTAAAATTTGCAAAACGTTAGTAATTTTGTATCATATATTGTTTTATATGGCCTTAATAAAATTAAAAAATGTAACATAGAAGACTTACAACACTTGAATTTAGATAACTCTCTTTTATGAGAATTACATGTTCTGTGTACATTGAAATACTGAAAGATACCTTCAATTTTTATACTAAATCACATAAGTAAATGATTTATATTTGGACACATAGTGATAGGCACATAAATGAGTTATGATCTATTCCAATAAGCATTTTACATAAAAATATAGCATGAAGTTGTCAAAATGAAGCATTTTGTTTTGAAGTATGTAAACACATACACATATATACATGTAATATACAAATATGACATAATAAATAAGATTACTGAGGAAATACTACCTATCAGTACTTAGAATGAAATAAAATGTAAGGTGGTTCAAGAATATTTAAATTTATTCACACATGTAAAAGCAATGACCTAAGAATATTCATGTATTCAATAAATAATAAATTTAAATTTTATTTTTAAGTTATATATATTTTCCTAGTTATAGTCCAGGGCAGTTGTATGTGTTCAATGTGTATGACAAGACATTGTTTTTCCTCTAATCATGCTATTCTGCTGCTCACTGGGGAAGTTAACCTTGGTCAATTCAGAATATCTTCTTTGACTATATTGAAGCCGCTTTGTAGACAGCACTAAACCAAGGAAATGATTCATAAGGTTACACAGCAGAGAATATGTATGTAAATGCTTCTATGCCACTTGTATTTCTATTTCCTTCTAGCAAGTTCAAACAGAAAATGTTTCCAATATTGTAGTAGTATTACCTGTTTGAATATCGGCTTTTTCATATGAATCAGTTTCATACAGATTCATTCATTAGTTTATGAGCCAAACATCAGTGTACCTTATGTAATTTGCTTTTAATTAACTTCTAAAATAATCAAGGAAAGCCATCTATAATTTACACATAATAAATTTGAGGCATAGAAAATACTAATAATTTTTCTAAAGTCACAACAAGTAAGTATTACATAAAATTCTAAATGTAGACACTTTACCTACCAATCTCTTAACCATTCTTGCTGTCTAAATGTTGTTTAAGTTATGGTGACTTGGTTATAATATCATTCAGAATTACTGATAGGTAATTATAATTTGGGCATCTTTATAATCTCCAAAATGCAAGTTTTAAAGCTTGTTTTTGTTTTTCACTTTGTTATTTTGTTTAACGGGTATGAGTGTTTTCCTTCTTCTATGCACATGTCACATGCCTACAGAACCTGTAGCAGTGAGAAGAGACTCTGGGAACCAAACCAAGACCAGGTCCTCTGCAAGAGCAAGAAGTGCTCTTAACCACTTAGTCATCTCTCCACTCTCTCCAGAAAGCAACGTTTTCATGTAACCAATTCTTTCTGTTCTTTCCCTTTAGTTACATAATGTCACATGCTATTTTATAAAAGTAGTTATTCTTTATGCTGGGCTGAATTTGTGGCAAGATAATGGGCAAAGTGGTACTTCTTCCATATACATTATGATATTTTTCTCAAGTGTAGAGCTGTGAAGATGGTTCAACGTAGACTGATATTCACAGTGTTGAACACAGTACCCTGTCTCAAGTAATAATAAAGACTGACACCCAAAGTTGCTCTCTGACCTCCACACAAACACTACACACATGCTCATTTAGTCACTTTCACAAGCAGACACCCATAAATACATACTCACAAAGACTGAAAATTTGAAAAAAGAACTCAACCTGTAAATTATTATATTGTTCAACATCAGAGATTCTGTTACCTCCTTGGGATAACAGAATGACTGGCATTCTTAACAAATACAGCGAAGACTGCTCCAGAGCAGTAACTCAACTAAGGCAATATTGTCTAAAGGTTTCAAAAACTATTCTCTTGCTATCATTAACTAAAAGGTGATGAGAATTAAATTAGCAGCAAATAAAATAATAAGTTTTGGGTTTGTGCATTTACTTCAGGCATTTCTTAAACATATAAGCATGCCAGTTTATATTTTAAAATCCTCTGTTTATTGGTTTCATTTTGAAGAAAATGGTACTTGAAAGCAAATAGCACTTATTTAAACTGCTCTTCTGTTTTTTCTCCATTGTGCTGAAAATGCTGTTAAATTATGTAACACTTCACTTGTTTTCATCACATGTCAAAGGAGAGAAGTATTTAAGTTACACAACATTTAATCAGCATTAGTCACATGCTTCTTACTGTCACACACACCAGGAAGAATAGAGAGATGAAAGGTGTTTTTTTTCCTTTACCTATTGCTATTGTTTTCACAGATTTTTGTCACCTTCTCGGAAAGAGGTGTACCTTAAAGCCATGATAATTATAATCCTCTTGATACTGGTGTCATAAATGTGCTGCTGGTGCAAATAAGAGATATTTTTTCATTCTGGGGAGAATAGCAGAAAGCAGGAGTTTCTCTACTGATTCTTAAAAGTTGAATAAATTATTAACAGGAAAATGTGGAAGGTGGAAGAGAGTGCAAGCACAATGACCTTCAGATGCTGGATCAAATTTCATTTTATGATTACACTAATCGCAGTAAGCCAGTTCTTCAAGCACAGGTTCTGTTGAGGGGCAGAAAATGATCACATCACAGATGTATAAGAAACTACATCAGAGAAGATTTGTTATGGCACTCAAAGCAATATAGACACATGTCTATTGACTTTAGACTTTTAAACATGGCTTCTAATTTTGATACACTCAAGCCATATTTTTATATTAATAATTAGTCATATTTTAACAGTGAATACTATTTCAGAAAGAGTGATATTGGCATTGTTTAGAGGCTATTCTTGTGTGAAAATATTACTTGGCAAAGGAACTATATTGTGCAGGAACATCTGCTCTAAATGGTTTATTTAGAGCAAAATTGGTCCAAATATTTCATCCTTTAATGAGTCCATGCCCTTTACAATGTGGCCTCACTGCTTTTCTCTTCCTCATTTCCTGCCTCTTGAATCTGTGTCAGCCCCTGACTTGCTTCGACTAATAAAATGAATCAGAGAGGTTTGCATTCTACTTCCAAACGTTGACCTCAAAAGAGTTTGAACACCTCTAGTGTCAAGTCTCTTGCCAATCCTAAAATGACTCCCTTAATGTAGATATCTTATTCCCTTCTCCAATATCCACCCTTCCTCCATCTCTACCCTCCCACTACCCAAAGCTCTCCCCAGTCCTTCCCTTCTCCCTTCCCCTCCCACTTTCCCTTTCGCCCACCCCCACCCCCACCCCTACCTCCACCCCTATCCCTACTCCCGTGCTTCCAACTTTTGCCCAGCGATCTTGTTTACTTCCAATTTCCAGGAGGATTTATATATGTTTTTCTTTGGGTTCAACTTGCTGTTTGGCTTCTCTAGGCTTGTGAGCTATAAGCTTAATGTCCTTTGTTTATGGCTAGGGTCCACTAATGAGTCAGTACATACCATAATCATCTTTTGGGGTTTGGGTTATCTCACTAAGTAGTCCCCAGCTAGGTACTTGGGCAGCAGAGGAGAGGGTGCCTGAACTAGGCTTGTCCCATAGTCACATTGATGAATATCTTGATCTTCACCATAGAAATTTGATCCGATGGACAGAGATAGAGACAGAGACCCACATTCACATCAGAGCAATGTCCCAAGGTCCAGTCGAAGAACAGAAGGTGGGAGAAGATGAGCAAGGAAGTCAGTACCGTGAGGGGCTGGTCCACCCACTGAGACAGTATGCCTGATCTAATGGGAGCTCACCAAATCCAGCTGGACCAGGACTGAATGAGCATATGATCAAACCGGAATCTCTGAATGTGGCTGCCAATGGGGGCTGACTGAGAAGCCAATGATAATGGTATTGGGACCTATCTCTTCTGCATGTATTGGCTTTTTGGGAACCTAGTCTATATGAATGCAC
>PVIU01035402.1:0-10367 GCA_004026605.1 Ondatra zibethicus | reverse complement strand
TCGTTGCAAACTATATCTAATAAACACTGTATAGATCTGGATTTGAGGGGAGCCATAGTTTTCAAAGTGAAGCAAAGTGTATACTCCAGTAAAAACTAGAGCTGATGGTGAAATGTGAATTGAACAGTGATTTCACGTGCTTTCCAGATGCTCCAAGCTGAGGAGGCCTCAAGCACGTCTCAGCTGAATGAACTAATGATGGCCTCCCAGACAACACTGCTGGCTCAGGAGCCGCGGGAGAGAGCTGCGGATGGGATTGAGCTCACAGGGACGTTCCTCATCAATCTAGAGGGTGAGAGCAGCGAGCAGGCAGTGAAGCTGTCCGCGGCGCCGGCTTACTGTAAGGACAGTCTGAGCCAGCTCTCGGGGCTCCAGGAATTGAAGTCAAGCCCCCAGGGAGAGTTCCTTCTCACCCATTGAGTAACTGTCACCATGAGTCTTTTTCCTTCTTGTGTTGTCCTCTGATATGTAGTGCCTAAAACTGTCCAGACCCACCACCCTTCCTATATGTAGATTCTAAAATTTCCTTTTATGAATATCCAAAATTAAAACACTGTTTAGCCATTTTTACAGGGTTTGGTAAGATTTACTGGAGTGTTTATCACAGGACTCTGTGCACCGTCTACAGAGCTTTTTCACCTCCATTCCTCCTCATTGACTGAAATGGTGCATGGAGAGAGCGGTTTCTTCTGTGTAACTGAAGTTCTAGTGGCATTGCCAGTCTCTATAACATGGCATTTTAACAGCTTTAGTCCCAGTACTGAGGAGGCCTCACTCTGTGAGGACAAGGCTACATAGACTCTCTTTTTAAAAAAAAAAAAAAAAAAATTCTGAGTCAGCTGTGTGTCTAGGTCAAGAACAGGACCAGCTCTAAGCAATGTAGGACTGAGTTGGATGAGAAGCAGTTGGTCTGTCATCTGTTCTTCAGTAATCAAGTTCTTTGATCCTGTGTTATTGACAATGTCATGGGGCAAAACCTGGGCCGTGCTAGAAAGGAGGGAGGGAAGAAAAACTTGGGAAGGAGCGCCCGCCGAACCGCGGAGGAATGGCAGTGCAAGCTTAATGACTGGAGGTGCTCTGTGTCTTTTCAAGGTGGCGACATTCGTGAGGAGTCTTCTTATAAAGTCATTGTCGTACCAACTGCCAAAGAAAAGTGCCCTCGATGTTGGAAGCACACCGCCGAGACTGCAGATACTCTCTGTCCTCGGTGTGCAGAGGTCATTGGTGCAAAATAATTCTGATGTTAACAGCTTCCTGAGCAAGAACCCTCCTCAGTGCTGACTGTGGGTGAATGATTAGAACCCTAGAAAGAAATCCAAGGTTTAGGTAAGGAGTGGAAGGGTAATTGTTAAAAGAGATAGGGGTAAAAGAATATTAAAAGAAGTATTTCCTGTAACTAAAAGATTTATATATATACACATACACACACAAACATACATGGAAATACATATATGAAGACATACACTCTCACACTCATGATGGACTTCTTCAGAGTCAGGCACTGAATATGGTTACCTTCAATGTAGCCAAACAGAAATGTTTTATATTTTATCGAAACTTTTTTGACTCAGTATTTAAGTTCTATAATGTCTGAAAATAAAGGCATTCTGAGAAACTCCCAACTGACGGTGGTGTAGAAGTTGTGGATCATGAAGAGTGTGTAACTTTGCAGGGGAGTGCAAGAGTCGTGTGCCCACACAAGGTTAAGGGGTCAGTTCATTCTGCCCACTAGCAAACATCAAGTTTCTAATGCAGCAGGATTTTGGAATGTATTGTGAAGAACGTCACCAAACTTATTCAAGGGGGGAAAAATCTCTTTGTCTTACATGTATGAATGTCGAGGAAATAACATAAAAGCTGAACATTTATTTCACTAATATACATAAGTTCACAATAATGAACAGACACAGAAAGCAGTGGTATATACAGAATTCACTACTTACAATACATTGACAGTAGATAAATAATAGAGCATTTTGTGAGCAATCCAATACTGGATTGATCTTTCAAGGATGGCTAATCTAAGAATCTAGCTGCCTCGTAAACCCATCCCTGTGAGGTGAGAGCTTTCACTATTGCTATAGTGCACTGTAAGAATACTTGTTTCTTCATGAAATGGATCATAGCAACTTCTAAGTGAATGCTGTAATCAATGTAAGCTTATTGTTACTAAGTCTTAGTTTGCTATGATTTTAAATCATAAGTAATCATATTTTAAAAAGCTATTTAAATGCAGCAGGCTTCACGCCGTAGATAACCCTTTCTAGCAAGGTGAAGCACTTTCTGTCTCTTGGCTAAGGTGGGAAGCATGGGAAGCCCAGTGCTGTGCACCGCTGTATCTGCATTATCCCGGCCCCACGCCTACAGCTAAGCACAGCCTGGGGCAGAGAAGTCAGGATCATCTGAACACTTTCATTAGGGTAACTGTAAGGGAGAGGGGGTATCTAGGGAAACACTACTGGTTAAGGGCATAGGCCATGCCCTTGTTGCAGGGACACCAGCCCCGTTAGAACCTAATTCCTTTATCTGTGGCACTTTGTTGTTAGAGAATGTTAATTTTTCTTTATCAGATTTATTTTAAAAGCCCTTAGTAAAGTAGCAGAATATTTTACTGCCTTTATTAAACTCAGGATTTAGTTTTTAAATTCTATGTGTATTACATTTTTGGATGACAAATCTTAGAGACTTAATTTGTATTTTAATTCTCTTATGTGATCTACCAGAGTAAATTTAGCCAGTTTTATCCTCAAAAAATACAAGCTATCCCCTGCCCAAAACAAGCAATGGGATTAGAGTAAAAGGACCATTAGCAGTGCCCACCTCTCCAGCTTCTTCCAGAGTACTCAGGGCACGGGGAGAACAGGCCTCTAGGAAAGTCAAGCTGTGCTTACAGAGATCGCAGCCTGCAGCCGGCTGCTCCTCACAGCCACCTGGGCAACACCGAAACATTTCTTAGTGAAATCCGGCTGCTAACAGCGTTAGTTTTAGCCAGCCACGATCTTACTTAGATCTGACTTTTTAGTGGAAAAGAATTCACATTTGTGTATGTTTAGGTTCAGATTTTTACTGGGTGTCCCTGAAGGACATTCTCAACCTTCACAATGGTGGAGTTGCCTTCTTCCCTCTATTGGAATGATTACTGTGACAACTGTGACCATGGCAGTCACCATAGTTGCACTATATGGCTACATTCCAGAGATAGTCTCACCGCAGTAAGTACTTGCTGGTCTGCAGGGCCAAGCACTGTGGCCACCCCGGGGTAGGTGGGTTTGACTCACACATCTGTTTAACGCTTGGCCTGCTCTAGGCACTACAGGCTACAGAACTGGCTGCAGTTTGTCCTCTCCACCCAGTTGTGAGGTAGGTTTGCTAAGGCTGTCACAGCACAAAGCATGTTCTCTGTCCTTCTTCTAGGACAGGCAACATGACCACGTCCCAGAAATGGACATTTTGAACACTTGGAAGAAAAATAAAGTTGGACTTTAAATATTTTAGAATCTTTGCTTTTTTTTTTACATATAAGTCTTACAAGATAATACATTTTTTATAATTACCTGATGTGGATACAATTTTGGAACTTGACAAAATAAAGAGTAAATCTTAATTTACATTATAATTGATTTTGATGCATTGTTCACATCTCTGATTCCCAATTCTGGCAAGGACAGCAGGCCCGGGGTCCTTCTCCAGGTCGCTTCTGGGATCTCAAAGCCATTTATTTCTCCTCTGATGGCAGCAGCACCCCAGGACAGGAAGCAGTCAGCACCCAGAGCTCCCTGCCAGTGGCATCCTGGTGCAGGGTCAAACATAAGGACATCTCTGCATGTTCTAAAGGGATGTGGGCTTTATCTCTAGTGTGCTGATGGAAGCTATATGAACACTTAATCCCCACAGGAGTCATCTGGATATGAACTGGAATACTACAGTAAGAATGAAATCTGCAAATTATAATCAGTTACAATAAAGCTGCTTATATGAAAAAATAACAGTAAAGCATCTGCATTCATTATAGCCCAGTTAATGTATTTTATCTTTAGTTTCAACTGCAGAAATGGAATTTATGGAATTTAGCCAGAATTGCACTTTTTTAAAGTAATATATTTATTTATTATACAAAAAAAAGACCTCCAAAAGTTCAAGATGTTGCTGTGTAAAGTGACATGCAGTGACTGATGTGGCCACAGGACTTTGGACTGCTGTCATAAAGTAGCCATGGCTTCCACAGCTTCAATGAGGTGTAAGGCGAGGCTGTACTGCCCATGCTTCTCTGGCAGGAGCTCCATTACTTTGTGCACTAGTTTTGCTGTTGCTGCAATTGGCACATCAGTGTTCTGAAGATCCTGGGTGTTCTGCGAACAGGACACAAAAGTCCTTTAGTTTCATGCAGTCAAACAATAACTGTGACTTTCTTAAGCTTTATTATGGAAGTTCTCCCACTAAAGACATTTCTTGCTGTGAATTCACTGAAGGAAGGTCACCCATGAGGCCTTCTGCTTCTGCCGTGCACTCACCATTGCCTTCAGCCAGGTGCAGAGTGTGGGTGGGAGTCTGGCCAGCAGCTCCATGCCTTCTTTTGTCTGAGTGTGGAAAAGTGCATGAGCCAGCCTCTGCCCTGTCAACACGAGCAGCTGAGATGCCAGAACTTCTTTGTCATGAACTTGCAGAATGGCCTGAGGATGAACATGGAGAGAAATAATCCAGCAAGAGCTACTCAGCCTGTCCCCTGGAGGCTGTTAGTGGAGGGCTGTTTCAGCTCTCATAATGACCATGTGCATGGACAAAGGAAACCCAAATCTTTGCTCATCGGCTATTTTTTTGTTTGTTACCTAAGTTTTCAATTCAGTATGACAATATCTTATCTTCAAGTGAAAGGGGTCATCCTCCAGTGGCTACTGAGTACCCTGGAGTAGCCTCACCTTCGTCATTCTTGCTGGCGAGTGGATGCCTGCCCGCCCTGACTCTGCTGACAAGGCCTGGCAGACACACTGGCTTTCTAGCCTTGGACCTTGCCAAGCTGATCCCCATCTCAGGACCTTTGTACTCTCTGCTCTTCCATCTGAGACACTGTCCCCTCAGCTCTTTGAGTGGCTAGTTGCTTCCTCCCCTTGAGAGGTCAGTTCAGCTATCACTTTCTTCCACCCACTGAGGCTCCTATTTAGCCTATGGCTCAGCTCACTTTTGTCTCTTGGTACAGAATTGTCCATGCTTTTCTGCTCCTCCAGTTCCACAAGCAGCCTTACTCCTATGTGAACCTGGCACCAGGCACAACTCTGGCTACAGCTTTCTATTCTTTTGTTGTTTACTCTGAGACTGGGTCTTGTTCAGCCCAAGCTGGCCTACGTAGATATTGTTCTCCTGCCTCCACATCCCAAATGCATGCACCACTATATCCAACTCTTAATATTCGTTTACTGCTTCCTTCAGCTGTCTGTTTTATAGCTTGAGCCCAAGAATGACATCACGGGTCATTCTTACCTCCTCTCCTAAGAGGTCAGCTCCATAGTTGTACAGCTCTCCCACATAATGCCTTCGAATGACATCTTCGCTCACTTGAAGGTGATGAGCTAAATCCACAGCCAGAACTGGCCAGTTTTGTTCTTTCCAATAAGTGGTTGCTGCCTCTTCGGAGGGTTCTTTGTCTTTGATGACAGAATGCTGGGCCTGGACAGCTGCACTGACAACTTTCAGTAAGAACTTGAAGACAGGAAGCACAGCACTGCCTTGTCAGTACTTTTCATTTACAGTAACCCAGTGCCTGCTGTATAAGCTGGTCCCCCAAGTTCAAGCCCAAGAGTTCATGTGAATTAGAACTGACTGCACAGAGTTGCTCTGTCCTTCCCATACTCAGTGCTATGGTGTATACAAGGCCACCCCCCATACACATAACAAAATAATTAAAAGTGCCTCGAGTCAACTTTGTGTCAATGCCATTAAAATTAATTTTTAAAAAAAATGTATTTGGTTTTTTGAGACAGGGTTTCTCTGTATGTCCTTGGCTCTCCTGGAGCTCATTCTATAGACCAGACTGGCCTCAAACTCAAGAGATCTGCCTGCCTCTGCCTCCCAAGTGCTAGGATTAAAGGTGTGTACTACCACCACCACCTGACCTTTTAATTTTTAAAGTTTGTGTATGTGTGTGTTCATGTACATGCAACATGAGTGTGTGCACGCCACAGCAACAATGTGGAGGCGTCAACTCTCTCTGCCATGAGGGTCCTGGAGGTCCAACTAAGGTCACTAAATGCCTTTGCCTGCTGGGCTATCCCACTGACTCTAAGTTGCTTTGATAGCAGTAAAGGAACATATATTAAGGAAACTATCTCTTGATAGTTTTTTTTTTAAGAGACAGCTATACTTGTGCTCTGTTATCTCCTCTAAGAACAGAATTCAGTATTTGACTTACCTGTTGTCTTACAGAAATGAAATTTGGATCCATTTCCCCACTAGGTAATAACTGAATTGAAGTTAAGTCTTTGAAAAATGCATTCTTTCCCTAAAAAGAGAAAGAAAAAAAAAAAAACACCTGGTGATTATGGACTAGTAGGGAGCATGAGGGAGAGATCTGAAACATGAAAGCACTTTAGCACAAGTATTCATAGTTGATCTTCACGGTGCTCGCCTCATCTAACTTGGTTCCTTTAAGGCCTCCACTCATCCAGCACTCAAGCCCGTGCAATCCCCCTCCCCTGGACTGTGGCCTGCTGACCGCCAGCCAACATGATTAGACAGGTGGCAGCCAGTCATAGTCCAGACTGGGTTCCAAACAACTGTTGCTTGTGCCTTGGGTGTTCCGTTCACTCCCCGAGAGGTCCCAGTGGTCAAGTGAGTCATCCCACAGACACAGCTACATCATACTCCCCATTCTAGTTGGCCCTTTAGCTGAGACCTCCATGAAGCAACCTCAGTAGTGTGTACTAGTGCACAAAGGGTGGCATTAATTACTCAAGCCAGGGAACTCAAGAGAAAGCAAACTGAAGTCATGGCAGCAGGGAGTGAGGGTCTCCAGATGTGTTCTAGATACAAACTCCTTAGGGCATTGAACAGAAGCACACTCATCAGGTGCATGAGTAAGTCTGGATGTATCTAGGGAGACTATGCAGAATGAGAAGGTTGTCAGGAATAAATTAGAAGAATGGAACTAGGTAGGGGATAAGGACCTGGGACTCAGTGGATCATATCCCACAAACCACTAAAGAACTGAAGACATACCATTCAGTAAGAACCCCATGTACCTGTTAGCCAACAACTCTGAAACCCTCTCGGGACTCACCTTGCTATCAAAAAGAGCGAGTGGCTTCACACTCTTAAGAGAAAAGTGCATGGCTGCATACAGGATGGAGCACAGGATGGAATGATGCTCTACCAGTGGGTAATGGATAGGCTTCTGCTCAAGTGCCAGTTCCACTATAGAGATGGGACCTTCCACAGACAGCCAGGCATCCTCAGTGTCCAGGACTGGCACCTGCATTTCATCCCTGCTAATATCAGCCTGTGGAAGTTGAGAATAGAAGACTGTGTCAGGAGTTGGAGAATAGGAACTGCAAACGGCAATATCCCAAAGTGCAAACTCGTAGCCTGTATTCCCTATTTATAACAAAAACCACAAAAATATAATTCAGAGAGAGGGGGAATGGGAGGGGGAGAGAGAGGAAGAGAAAGAAAGTATCACTTTTGAGGCTAAAGTCAAAATATACAATAATAATGTTGTACAATAAATGTGGTAAATAAACCCATCATGTCATTTAAGCTCAATGATTTTCAGATTATTTAATATCTGAAAAGACACTCGAATGAGGGTGTGGGGGGAAACATGCTGTGTGTGTGTAGTCTCACTTCAAGGCCCTGGCTGGCCTTCACTCTCACGGTCCTTCTATCCCAGCCTCCCAAGAGGGGATTCCAGGCATGCCCCACCATGCATACGCCTTTTACCTCCAGTGAAGTCTGAAGAAGATCCAGGCAGGATCCGAGGAAGGATGTCACTGCTGTGTCACTCATCCCCACATCCTGTTCTCAAAGAGGAACATTATGACCCCATTAAAACTTCTGTACTATCAGAGAAACGAGACTTCAGCATGTCCACTTGCCTGCTTTTCTACACTGAATACAATCTGAAGTCATTAGATATTTAAGTTCCTGCCAGAGGGTTTGGTAGCATCGATCAATTTGATATTAGCCTTTAGTGTGATACTAGTGATATTAGTGTTATTACTATCAATCTTAATGTCTGGGGTGAGGGTGGGCCTCAGTGGTTGGGCATATACTTAACATATGTAAGACTCTGGATTCAATCTGTAGCACCAATGGGCAGGGGGAGAAATTGTGCACAGTAACTACAGATCCTTCAATTTGCTAAAGCATTTGCTAGCCAACTAACCATGGAATATGGTAAGATACACGTAGTTCAACATGTTCTAAGTTCTGAAGAAACAACCTGGGCTGCTTGTTTCATGGCATCTTGAAGGCACTGAACTGAATTATCTGAATAAAACTAGAATTCCCTATTTGACAACCAAATACCAAATTCACATTTTTGGCAAGAAATAGTTCCCATTGACTCTTCCTACAGGCCAGTGTGAGGAGTTACTGCATTTCTGGATAATCTATATAAAGCCAACAATCACCCGATTCTTCACACCTTCAAAGTACATACCTCAGAGTGTGGTGTGTGCGTACTTGCACACATACATATTTAACTCTAGCCACACTGCCACTCTGGGAATAAGATTCCCCTAAGTTACATTTGTGTGTGTCACATTTCTGGAGATATTTAAAAAGAACATGTAACAGTTTGGAGGGAAACTACTGATCAGCAGCCACGGTGTCCGTGATCGGAATCTCAACTGAGGTTGGTGGTTATTCAGTCTAGGTATAATCTGCCTGCAGGTGAGGTCAGATGTCTCCACTATGAGATGCTAGTGCAGAGTAGACCCAGGCAGAGATGGCAGTTTGCTGCTTCCAGTCCAGAGTCCAAAGCTAAACGAACCTTAAGACTTACACATGCTAGGTGCCAATCTAGACAGGGAAATTGAGGGACCACAGATCACAACTATTTCCTTAATGCAGTACTCTGTTTTTTGTTATCTCCACATAGGTCATCTCAACAGTGGAAATCAAAGTTCACTCATACAGTAAGATATGTAGAGTGCAGGTTTAACAGGGAGACTCACCCTTCGGCATAACCTATCCTTTGGAGACTTTCCAACCTGAAACAGACAAAGTATAATAGTTAACAATTTAAACTAAAAGGCATTGGAACAGTACAGAAAATAAAAAGCAACCAGCAACCAGCAACCAGAATTACAGCTATCAATATACATGCCAGTAATTAACTATTGGCAGGCTACCAACAACTGTGGTAGATCTAAATATAAATATATATCACAAAAAAAATCACACAGAGCTCACGAATAATTATTTTCAAAAGCAAATTCTTGGGCTGGAGAGATGGCTGAGCAATTAAGAGCACTTGCCACTCTTGCAGAGGACCTAGGTTCAATTCCCTGCACCCACATGGTGGCTCACAACGATCTGTAAACCCAGTTCTAGGGGCTTCAACAGGCATGTACATGGTACAAATACATGCATGTAGGCAAAACAATCACACACATAAAGTAAAATCAAATAAAAAATTTCCTCCTCCCCTAGTTAAATGTGTATTTTTGAACCAATAAGTAAAATTTCTCGCTGGGCAAGGGAGAGTGGCGCACATGTGAAAGCCTGGCCTTGGAGAGCTTGAATCTGAGAGTTCAAGGCCAGCTGGTGAGGTACTGTCATAAAAAAGGTGGGGAAGCTGAAAGATGACAAGACAGAGAAGAGCGGAAGGAAGGCAGGCAGGAGACAGAAGCCTGGTAGAAATCCAGCTCTGTGCTGGTACAGCCAAGTAACTGTGTTATCTGAATCTTCCTAGTAAACAACACCTGAGAGCCTTGTTGGCCAGTAAAGAGAGTTTTAAATGCTGGCAAAAGAGAGTGCTGAACAGCAGCGGACAGCCATGTTCATTGGTGCTGTAGTCAAAATAGCCAGAAAATGCAAACAACTGAAGTGTCCTACAACCAATTAATAGACAAGGAAAAGTTAGTACATATACACTGTGGATATTATTCAGTTGTAAAGAAAATGCAATCACGAACTTTGCAAGTAAATGGATGCAACTAGAAGAGATACTGAGTGAGGTAACCTAGACCCAGAGAGACAAATGTCGTGTTCTCTCATCTGAACCCCAAATCTTGAGTAGCTGCAGAAATCAGGAAAATAAAAATGGACCATGGGGTTGGTGGGAGCCAGATGGGAAACCAGGGTGGCTCCAGTTTGGGAGCCAGGAAGAGAGATAAACAGAGAAGAAAGAGGAGAGCAAAACAACAGTTAAT
>PVIU01035401.1:0-10373 GCA_004026605.1 Ondatra zibethicus | reverse complement strand
TAATATCCCCCCAGTATTTGCACAAGGGCTTGAAACACTGGAGGCATCTTGAGCACTGTATTAGTATCATTATCAGAATTATCAATCCCAGGAACATCAAGGGGTTCTCTGGTAAAATTATACGTTTTGGCCAGTATAGCAAAGAACATTATCAGGAAACAGGAGAGAATAGCAGAGGCAGCTAGCCATCTATGATAGCAGTGAGTATATAATCTTGAATTCAGGTTCATGACCTGAGCTGATTGTTAAGGAACCGCCGGAGGCCTATCCGCGAACGGCACGAACCCCCCAGCCTATGTTCCCGAGCCAGAGGCATCGTTGTCACACAGGCGACACCGCTGTGGGTGTGGCACTGTCTCCAAAGCTATAGAGAAACGCTGTCTTGAAAAATTGAAAATAAATAAATAAAAATAAAAAATAAAGTAATTTGAGAAGAGATGATGGCTCAGTGGTTAAGAGCACTGCTGCTCTTCCAGAGGACCTTGGTTCAATTCCCAGCACCCACATGGTGGCTCACAGCCATCAAAAACTACAGTTCCACAGGATCTGACACTCTCTTCTGGTTTCTTGGGGCACCAGGCACACATGTGGTGTACAGACATACATGCAGGCAAAATACCCATACCAAAAAAATAAAAATAAATAAATTAATTACAGCCAGGCAGGGGTGGCGCAGGCCTTTAATTCCAGCACTAAGAAGGCAGAGGCAGGTGGATAAACAAAGCAAATTCCAGAATGGCCAGGGTTACAGAGAGACCTGTTTTGAAAAAAAAAAAAAACTTAAAAGATGTATTCATTTATTATGTATGCAGTGTTCTGCCTGCGTGTGTGTCTGCAGACTAGAAGAGGATGCCAAATCTCATTACAGATGGTTGTGAGCCACCGTTTGGTTGCTGGGAATTGAATTCAGGACCTCTTGAAGAGTAACAAGTGCTCTTAACTGCTAAACCATCTCTCCAGCCCTGAAAGAAATTAAAAACAAAAAAAGTTTTAAGAGTAGACTGAAATCAAAACTCAAGGGCAGTTTTATTAGAGTTTAAAATAACCCCAAGGCAGGCAAACTTCAGCAGTCATCTGGAGGAGGGGACGGAGGAAAGGATGGAAACAGCCATGCTCTTTAAGCTGGTATAGAGGTCAGACATATACATGGTAGACATACAGTCACAGGGTAGGCAGGGAGGCACTAGAGAAAGAATAGGGCAGTCCAAAATGTTGTATGTGGGGGGTGGGCACAGCCCAAAGTATTGAGGAAAGCAAGCTTAGGAAGGAGAAGAAAGAAAAGGAAAGGTTATACTTCTCTAAGAACTCAGAAAACCAGGCTGACTTATGCCCCTCACACAGCTGTGGTCTGTGAGGCTCTGCATTAGGGCAGTGGGTCAGGACAGGGGTCACATGTCAGATAGCCTGTGTATCAGATATTTTTATCATGATTCACAACAGTAGCAAAATCACAGTTATGAAGTAGCAATGAAATAATCTTATGGTTGGGGTCACCACGACAGGAACTGTATTAAAGGGTCGCAGCGTTAGGAAGGTTGAGGACCACTGCATTATAGGGCTAATTACTCCACCTATCTCTTTGGCATGATGTAAGGTGAACCCCCTCCCTAGGGGTAGTCCCTTAGTCAAAATTAACGAACCGGCCCAGCTCTATTCTCTTCTCTTGATCAGGAGCCTGTTTTACATTTTTGCTGTGATCATTCCTTCCAGAACCAATGTTGAGTGACCATGGCCCAGCTGCAGATACTGCTTGCTCCGAGTAGCATGATTCATTATAGAAATGGCTTCTCAGAGTCTACCATTGTGGAGTGTAAGAAAGTCACAACTTTCCAGACATGGTGGCACACACCTTTGATCCCAGCACTTAGGAGGCAGAGGCAGGTGGATTTCTGTGAGTTTGAGGCCAGTCTGGTCTACATAGAAAGTCCCATAGGTGACATTCTTAGCTTTGGATTAGTGAAGATCTGCTAAATTAGTGTAAGTCTGCTAAATTGGTATATGATAAAAGTTTTACCCTTTTAAGTGGAAAAGATGTTATTCAGGGGGGCTGGAGAGATGGCTCAGAGGTTAAGAGCATTGCTTGCTCTTCCTAAGGTCCTGAGTTCAATTCCCAGCAACCACATGGTGGCTCACAACCATCTGGGGTCTGGTGCCCTCTTCTGGCCTGCAGCCATACACACAGATGGAATATTGTATACATAATAAATAAATATTTTTTAAAAAAGATGTTATTCAGGCACAGAAGTAGTCAATAAGTGGCTACTAAGGATAATTTTGGCTCCAAATTTGCAACATCCAAACTCTCCAGTCAGGGTGGTCTAATATATCAATTAACCAAGGTGTGGCTGTTTTTCTGCAAACAGCCCTTTTCACTTCTCAGAGCCCTTGAAATAGAATGCTTAGACAAATTATAGGCTACCTAGTTAAATCTGGATTTCAGGTAAGTGAGCTCCTTTTTTTTAAACTATAAGTGAACTCAAGTAAAATAGTTATTTGTTGTTCATTCAAAATTTAAATTTCTGAGTGTCCTGTATTTGAAATTGCTGCTTAGAAACTAAGGGCAAGATTCCATCAGGAAAAGGGAGCCTCAGAGAGGTCTTGTGGTAACTCCTCGCCTTACCACTGGGTGGCGGTAGAGCACTGAACAGCACGGGGCGGAGCCTCCATATCCCATGTAGAATCTCAAATCATCGTGGGCAGTGGGATAGCTCAGTGGGTAATGATGCTTTCTGCCACCGGGTGGTAGTGGCGCAGGCCTTTAACCCCAGCACTTGGGAGGCAGAGGCAGGCGGATCTCTGTGAGTTCGAGAAAAAAAGATGCTTCCTGCCAAGCCTAACAGCCTAAGTTTGATTCCTGGAAGGAGAAAATGGTCTCCCACAAGTTGTTTTTTTAATTAGGGAAACTAGTGAAAGCCGAAGTGTTTTTCTTTTTTTCCTCTTGCTGGCTACTTTTTTCTTTTTTTCCATGATATTTATTGAGCTCTACATTTTTCTCTGCTCCCCTCC
This sequence comes from Ondatra zibethicus, assembly GCA_004026605.1. Lineage (NCBI taxonomy): Eukaryota > Metazoa > Chordata > Mammalia > Rodentia > Cricetidae > Ondatra > Ondatra zibethicus. The sequence goes on along the minus strand of PVIU01035401.1, from coordinate 7,367 downwards.
CTGTCTCTCCCCTCCCCCCTTCAACCCTCCCCCAAGGTCCCCATGCTCCCAATTTACTCAGGAGATCTTGTCTTTTTCTACTTTCTACTTCCCATGCAGATTATATCTATGTAAGTCTCTCTTAGTGTCCATATTGTTGTCTAAGTTCTCTGGGATTGTGATTTGTGGGCTCGTTTTCTTTGCTTTATGTTTTAAAACCACCTATGAGTGAGTACATGTGATAATTGTCTTTTTTGTGTCTCAGTTACCTCACTCAAAATGATGTTTTCTAGCTCCACCCATTTTCCTGCAAAATTCAAGCTGTTGTTATTTTTTCTGCTGTGTAGTACTCCATTGTGTAAATGTACCACATTTTTGGTATTCATTCTTCAGTCGAGGGGCATTTAGGTTGTTTCCAGGTTCTGGATATGACAAACAAAGCCGCTATGAACATAGTTGAGCACATGTCCTTGTGGCACGATTGAGCATCCTTTGGATATATACCCAAAAGTGGTATTACTGGGTCATGAGGAAGGTTGTTTCCTAATTTTCTGAGAAATCGCCACACTGACATCCATAGGGGTTGTACCAGCTTGCATTCCCACCAGCAATGCAGAAGTGTTCCCTTTCCCCCACAACCTCCCCAGCATAAGTTGTCATCAGTGTTTTTGATCTTGGCTATTCTTTCAGGTGTAAGATGGAATGTCAGAGTTGTTTTGATTTGCATTTCTCTGATGACTAAGGATGTTGAACATTTCCTTAAGTGTCTTTCAGCCATTTTAGATTCCTCTGTTGAGAGTTCTCTGTTTAGGTCTGTACTCCGTTTTTGTTTTTTTTTTAAATTGGATTATGTGATCTTTTGGTGTCCAATTTCTTGAGTTCTTTGTATATTTTGGAGATCAGACTTCTGACTGATGTGGGGTTAGTGAAGATCTTTTCCCATTCTGTAGGCTGTTGTTTTGTCTTGTTGACCGTGTCCTTTGCTTTACAGAAGCTTTTCATTTTCAGGAGGTTCCATTTATTAATTGTTTCTCTCTGTGTCTGTGCTGCTGGGGTTTTATTTAGGAAGTGGTTCCCTGTGCCAATGCGTTCAAGTGTACTTCCCACTTTCTCTTCTATAAGGTTCAGTGTGGCTGGCTTTATGTTGAGGTCTTTGATCCATTTGTATTTGAGTTTTGTACATGGTGATAGATATGGGTCTATTTTCATTTTTCTACATGTTGATATCCAGTTATGCCAGCACCACTTGTTGAATATGCTTTCTTTTTTCCATTTGATATTTTTTGCTTCTTTGTCAAAAATCAGGTGTTCAAAGATGTGTGGATTGATATCCGGGTCTTCTATTTGGTTCCATTGTTCCTCCTGTCTGTTCTTATGCCAGTACCAGGCTGTTTTCAGTACTGTAGCTCTGTAGTCAGGGATTGTGATGCCTCCAGAAGTTCTTTTATTGCACAGTACTGTTTTGACTATCCTGGTTTTTTTGCTTTTCCAAATGAAGAGTATTGTTGTTTCGAGGTCTTTGAAGAATTTTGCTGGGATTTTGACGGACATTGCGTTGAGTCTGTAGATTGCTTTTGGTGAAAGCCAAAGTTTTACCCAGCAGTTTCCCCCTTTATTCTTAGAGGCGCATAGATGGCTACTCATTGTACTTGTTACCAGACGAAAACAAAGCACACAGCCTAATTATCCACCCAAGGGCGACTGGTTGAATAAATGATGACGTACTCTATGGTAGAATTATAATTATAGAACCCTGCGGTGCTTTAAAGATGGATGCAGACTTGGAAAGGAATTGCAACCATCAGAATGGGGCAACGCTGGCTCAGGGCACTTAACAAGGAGTCAGGAGGTCATTGCTAATAAGTGCACAGACACTTCCAGAGCTAAACCTTTGACCTGCACTTGCCCTCCCACCCACATTCAAGCTGACCTGTGGACTGAGCAGAGCAGCATTTTCCAGAAGCATTCTTGGTATCTTCCTTGTAGCAGACCCCTTACTACCCAGAAACTGAGACCTCACTTAACCCCTTCTTACAAGATGCTCTCACTTCCCCAGAACTGGTCTCAGTTCCTTGATGTGCAAAGTTATAAACACAGCTGCGTTTCTGTAAGACCTCGGAGTACACTGCGCGTGTGCCTGGTGTCTCATAGGCCAGATGAGGACACTGGATCCCTGGAGCTGGAGTTACTGGTTAGTAAGGTAGTATGTGGGTGCTGGGAACCAAACCCAGGTCCTCTTCAAGGGACCAGCCCCCACAGATACTTTTTTATAGGGGGGCCTCTGAAGATTAGCGTTAGCGAGAAGAGAAAGACAGATGGGACTAGTCACTGGGCATGTGTTAAAATTAGGAACAGAAAGACATTTTTAGAATTTGGTGTGAGACCAGCAGTTCCCAAAGTGTGGATCCCAGCCAAGGCCCTAACCAAGAAAACCAGAGGTGCTTTCTACTATATTTGTAGCTAAAATAAAGGTATAGAATGAAGCTTTTACTCAATTTAGTTGCATACCTTAAAGTGTCCTGAAAAATAAAGTTTAGTGGCAGTGCATATCTCTCATCTCGGCACTTGGGAGTTCAAGGTCGCCCTTGGTACATTGAGTTTGACATGAACCTGAAATTCATGAGACCCTGTCTCAAAAACTCCTAAAACTCCAAACCAAAACAAGCAATGCCTTGCAACAAACATAAATGCAAATAAAACAAACAAAAAAAGTCTTCAAAAATGAATTATATTGAGCAGTGATGGTGGATGCCTTTAATTCCAACACTTGTGGGGGAGGTAGAGGCAGGTGAATCTCTGTGAGTTCAAGGTTAGCCAGGTTTACAGAGCAAGTTACAGGACAGCTAGTGCTACACAGAGAAATCCTGCTGGTGTAGGAGGTCCTTCTGCATTTGTGTTGCTTTCATTGGTTACATAAAGAGACTGCCTTGGCCTTTTGATAGGGCAGGACTTAGATAGGTGGGGAAAAGAGAACAGAATGCTGGGAAGAAGAAGACAGAGAGAGCTGCTGCCATGGATTCGCCAGAGTCAGACATGCTGAATCTTTCCGGGTAAGCCACGACCTTGTGATGACACACAGATTATTAGAAATGGGTTAAATCAAGATGTGAGAGTTAGCCAATAAGAGGCTAGAGAAAAATGGGCCAGGCAGTGTTTTAAATGAATACAGTTTCTGTGTAATTATTTCAGGGGTTAAGCTAGCTGGGCACTGGGAATGTGGCCCGTGCCTCTTACTACACCCTGCCTTGGAAAACTAAAAATAAATAAATAAAACCCCCAAACAACCAATCAACCAAGCAAACAAAACAACAAAAGATTTATTTGTTTATGTATGTGGGTAGTAAATCTGCATGAATGTCTGCATACCCGAAGACGGCATCGGATCCCATGGGACTACAGTTACAGACAATTGTGCGTCACCATGTGGGTGCTGAGAATCAAGACCTCTGGAAGAGCAGCCAGTGCTCTTAACAGCTGAGCCATCTCTCCAGCCCAAACAGAGACTATTATAAAACTATTAAGACCATGTGGGCATGGTGGTGCATGCCTTTGTTCCCAGCACCCAGGAAGTTGGCAGAGGCAGTACATCTCTGCATTTGAGGTCAACATGGTCTACATAGTGAGTTCCAGGCCAGCCAAGGCTACATTGTGAGATTCTGTCTCCAAAAGCAACCAGTCAACCAGCCAGCCAGCCAGCCAACCAACAAAAACAAGACCAGTGGGATTGGGTAGAGCACACTTCTAAGGCTAACAATTAGGAAGCAGAAGCAGGTGGATCTCTGTGAGTTCCAGGCCAGCCTGTCAGGGTCACATAGTGAGACACTATCTCAAACAAACAACCCTTAAACTACCTCAAACAATAAGAACACGCAAATATGAAAAACTGAATTATCCAGGGAAATGACTTTAATATTCAAAAAAAAAAAAAAGCAAAACACCAAATCTAAAATATTTTCCTAAGTTTTTTGTTTCCTCTGTTTGCTAGCCTGCTGAACTTTGACTTTGGTCATCTGTTGGATAGTCCACCTGTCTGTTTTGGTCGCTATGCAGTACTTCCAAATGAGAAGCCCTTGGGGTAGGGCCGGAAACCCAAATTCAAACAAGAATTACAGTAAGCAGTGCAGTAAGTAGCCTCCAAGATGGCCTCCAAATGGTTCCTGCTTCTTGAGCGGAAGCCCTTGAGTAGCTTTGCACCACGCTGTACTGAAGCCGTCTGTGTGACCAGAAGCACAGAACCTGTCACCTGAGACAAGGTGATTGATAAATGACTGTGGCTTTGGTCTTCGTTTCTTTTGAACTTTCCTCTGGGATACTTACTTCACTGTGCTGTGTGGAGACTGTGGGAAAGGCTTCTTGGACAATAGTTGTTTCTGCCCTGTTAGTAGCTAAAGTTTGCCCATCCCCACATGAGTGAGCTTGGAAACCAGGTCTCCACCCTGTTCAGCCCTGGCACAATTGCAGACTCAAGTCCCCAGGTGACTGATTGATTAACCTCACGTGTCCCTGAGCCAGAACCACCTTTGCCAAAGCTACTTTGGGGTTTGATCCTCAGAAACACATCTATCTTATAGTTGCTATATTTAAAAGTGATAATAAACACAGAGATAATGAATAACACATCATGTGTTGAAAGCTTTCTAAACAACCACATTCTTTCAAATGTTCAATACACATTACCCCATGCAAATTTCACAATATATTTTGACATGAAAGAAATGTGATGACGCCATTCATAGAAGAGAATGCCCAAAGTATAGCATATTATAAACCCTTTTTGAAGAATGTAAGCCAGGCTGGTCTCATATTTGCTATGTAGTTGTAGACAATCCACCTGTACTTCCCAAATGCTGGAATTAAAGGCATGTACCCACTCCACCTGTCTGAAAGAACCATCTTATGTCTTTTTTTTTTTTTTTTTAAATGCATTCCCAGATATACTGAGTGATTGGACTACTTGGCGATTGACCACAGCAGTTTCCACTTATATTTTTGAAACTTCCTGTCAAAAATGACATTTAAAATTTGGCCATAATTAGACCCTGGCAGCCTTTCTGACAGTTGGCGCTGTGGCAGGCTCCTTTTTGTTTTATTTAATTTATTTAATGTGTTGTTTACTAGTTTGTAGTGATAAGATCATGCCTCCCGTACAAATGAGAAAAAAGGAAGAAGAAAGGTTGCATGAGTTTAAGGGCCCTGGATGCTCCCACAGTCGTTAGTCTACTTGCTAAGCCAGGATCCTTGCTTGGGCCTCTGGCTGAGTCTAGACATAGAGTTGTCTAAGTCTCTAGATCACTGTGCTTCTGGGCCTCTGGAGTTCCTCCTGGGCCAGGGCCATTGCTGCAGCTTGTGGCTTTTTCCACTTTGTGAGGTCATGCATGGAGGCCATGATGGTGTGAGGTGGAGTTGGTTGCTACTTCTGAAGCTTCCTGATACAGCGGTGTTGATTTGAGCTGCTATAACAGACCACAACTTGACTAGTAGGGGAAGGGGCAGAAGCTCGAGCTGGATGTAGACACCCCACTGCTACAACAACTGCGGGTTCATGGAGAAGGAAGCTAGGGCCAGACACCCTTCAGAGAGGAGCTTTGTTATGAGAAGGGTCTTCCAAACCATGGTGTGTGTGTGGTGTGGCTGGGAGGTGGGATGACATCAGGAGAGACGGCTGCCATGTGCAGCGTGACGGGGGTCCTGAAGAGTAGAGTCTGCAGAGAAATGCCCTGAAGAAAAGGACTTTCATGGCTTTCCAGGGAGTGGGGGGAAGTTTCACACCTTGTGATTTAGTCTGGCTCAGCCTCTGTGACCAGCACTGTAAATTTGCCTTGTAGCTGCCAGGGAGAGGGGCTGGGTTTGCCCCTCTCCTGCATCTAAGTGCTCTTGTTTTTATAATAAGGGTGTGTCAGTTGTGTGGCCTAATTTCCAGGAAAGAGGGAAAGGCAGTTAGAGCAATGGTTCTCAACCAGTGGATCGCGACCCCTTTGCAGGGTGGAATGACCCTTTCACAGGGATGGCATATCAGATATCCTGTATATCAGATATTTACATTACAATTCATAACAGTAGAAAATTTACAGTTATGAAGTAGCAACAAAAATAATCTTATGGTTGGTGTCAGTCACCACAGCATGAGGAACTGTATTAAAGGGTCGCAGCATTAGGAAGGTTGAGAAGCACTGAGTGAGAAGGTCTGACCTAAAGCCCATACTTCCCAGCTGGGAAGCAGCAGGCGATGATGCCTGGATTCTTCCTGATTTCTAGCAAATCTTGGTCCTTCCCAGTCATTTGTTGAACGACTTTGGTCTCATAACTTTGCTTCTCTGTACTTCAGCTCTTTATTTTAATGAATCCAATTATGTATGTATTAAAACATTACTGAGAACTCTCTAGACACTGGGGCTGTCTCCCCCCCCCCCACCCAGTGATTTCTGGAGTGAGGTTTGAGACAGTCTCACTGCGCAGGATCAGGCTGGACTTGAAACGGGCAACCTGCAGCCTCAGGAATGCTGGGAGTATAGGCGTGTGTCATCTTGCCTGGCTCAAGGCATGGGGATTCTGTGTTGAATAAGACAAAATCCCTTATCTCTGAGAGCTTTTGGATGTAGAGGGTTATTCTGGGAAAAAACCCTAATAAATATGAAATAATGTCACTTGGGAATAACACTGTGTGACAGGCTCTCTATTAAATGTCAGTGATGCACTGGTGCTCACCTCATTCAGTCCTCAATCACCCCCCCCCAGACAGGGTCTCATTGATCCTCACAACATCGCTATGTAGCTCTGGCTGGCAGATCTGGAACTCACTAGACCAGGCTGGCCTTGAACCCACAGAGATCCACCTGCCTCTGCCTCCTGAGTGCTGGGATTAAAGGCGTGCGCCACCACCGCTGGCTCCAATCATTTTTTTTTTTTGACACAGGGTCTGTCTGTGCAGTTCAGGCTGCCCTTGAACTGTGTCTCCTCCTGTCCTAACCTCCCAAGTGCTGGGATTACAGGCATGGGCTACCATCTGCTATTCTCATCCACTATGGAGACTATAGTTTGATTTGAGAGCAGATAACAAAAGAGTATAGTTAACTTACCTCAGAGTTACAACTTGAGATGACATCTCCAAAAGAACAAGATAACACAGCTATCACGAGTCGACATATTGAAGGTGGTGGCCATGATACTGTTCTAAAACAAACGAAGTCATGAGTAAGGTGACTTCAGGAAGTCATTGAGAGTCATAGAGAGTTAGTTACTGTACATACATGGATGAATTCAACCTCTTCTGATAAACACAGTACATAACCTTCAGCAAACAGCTCAGTTTTCTACAACAAACATTTCCCCACCAGTTGGGGGTCTCATTCGGCCCAGACTGGCTGCAAACTCACTACGTAGCTGAGGGT
>PVIU01035400.1:0-10365 GCA_004026605.1 Ondatra zibethicus | reverse complement strand
ATGGAAATCTGTGGCACAAGAGGGGACAAATAAGAGTGTATTCATATCTGTGTTGTGTAGGAGGGGGGACGGTGCTCTTTTGTTGTGACTCCAAGGGTATTAAAGTTGCTGATTGAAAATAATTTGAATAGAATATGCCCAAAGAGACAGAAATTTAAAAACACGGTGTAATGGGGGAGTTGTAAGAAACACATGACAGGTATACAGCTTCTTTAAGGAAAAATACCAATAAAAATAAATGGAGCTTTGGAGGGTTGGGAGTGCGAGGAATAGGTTGGATCTGATCAAGATGGAGTGTTGTAGAAAACACAGACTCTACGAAGAGAACACCAAAGCAAAGAACTCAGATGTGGCAATGGCTATTTTAATTAAAATGACACCCATTTGTACTTGAGTGGTCCAGTCGGTATGTATGTGTACATATGATATATGCATGTGTACTTGACTTTGAATGTATCCATGCGTTTTCATGTGAACTCTCCCATGCATGTGCATGTGGAGGACAGAGGTCATTGTCAGCATGACTTCATTAGTCACTGTCCACCTTACTTTCTGAAGCAATTGCTTTTCTGAGTCTGGAGCTTACCATTTTAGCTATTCTTGCTGGCCAGCAAATTCTTGGGTTCTATCTGGCTATTCCTCTCGGGCTCTGGTGTTACAAACCTTTTCCACCTTGCCTAGCTCCTTACATGAACACTAGGAGTTTGAACTCAGCTCTGTTCACATGCTTACACAGCAGGGACGTAGCCATCTGAGTCGTGTCCCCAGCTATGCCCATCAGTTATGCAGATGGAAATCTAGTCATCAGGATAGGGGAGTGTTTTGTTTTAAGGATGGTGTTCCTAGTTCTTAAGAATGGAAAAGAATTGGATCTCCAAAGGGTGGGCCTGCTACCTCCAGTGCTACACTTTCTGCACCACTGGTGCTTCTGGTCTCTGGTCTCCACACCAACTACATGTAATATATGACTATTTACCCACATGTTTTCCTCAAATCTGAGAGCAAATAACTTTTATTTAAAAAAAAAAACTTCTGAAATTCACTTATTTTCTCCACTTGGTTGTCAGCTGTGTTGTAATTTTAAAAAGTGACACACGAGAGAAAGACCATGAGACAGCGCTCACATGGAAGGGGTTTTTATTGGGGAAAAGCGAAAGGGAAAAGTGGGGAAGGAAGAGGGGAGGCTGGTTTCTGGGAACAGGAGAAGCAGAAGAGAGGATGGGAGGGGGAACCGGCAGACAGGTGGAGACAGAGACAGAGAGAGAGAGAGAGATGGGAGGTGGGCAGGACCTTTTTAAAAAGGAAATGCAATGAATGTGCACAGGAGGCACTCTTAGTGGTTCCAGTTGAGCACATAGACCCTAAAGTCAGGCCAGTACAGACACCTGAATAACAGGCTGTAGGGCAGTGTTGAAGGCTTGGTTAGATTCAGTGTGGAAATGGGAAAAGAATATTTTCATATCATGGCTGTTTAGTGACCCTAGGCTAATGACCCCCTCCTGATAAGTTGATTAGCATACAAGCATTGTTCATTGAAAAAAAAGTCGTTGAGGTAGGGGAGATAGCTTACTTTGTGAAGTGCTTGCCTTGCCTGAATGAAACCCTGAATAAACCTATAATCCCCACATTCAGAGTTTGAAGCCAGCCTGCAACATGTGTCAAAATAACAAAACTAAATCTCCCTGTGTTATGTGTGTTCAATATTCTATTTGTTTGCTTATTTTAAAAGAGGACTAGGAATGCATGAACCCAGGTCTCAGAATGAATAAACATGTAAACAAATGAATAAAATTTAAAGGAGTAAAGTGGAATTAAGGTATAGTGGTACATACTTGTAATCATAACTTTGGAGAAGTGGAGGCTGAAAATCAGATCAAGGTCATCCACCTCTTTTTTAGCACTATAAGTTATTATAACCAAATTATTTTTAGAAATGTCAGTTATGTTATAAATGAGTTGACACCTGAATAATATTGCCTGGAAAATGTGCATATCAGATAAAGCCCAGTGCATGCTTATATTAAAATATCCTATTTTTTAAATCTCAAGTTAGTATTTAATTGCTCATCCTGTACTTTATTTGGTTAAATCTGAAAACTTTACACTTGAAGAATATGTAAAACATTACAGTTGGAGTTGTAGTCAGGATTCCTTTTTGTGAGTTCTTAGTCTTGTTGATAAAAGAATATAAAGTCAGAAGGAAGATAAAAGATCATTTTATTAGAATTTGGGAGAAAAACAACTGGTCATACTATTGTAACTCTTGGCAGCTGCCAGGAGGAAAGAAATGGTTAAGAGGGAAAGATAGAGCCCATTTTCACAACAGAAATCTTGTTAGTTTAATATGTGAATTTACTTTTGTAAGTAGTTACACCAGGGTTTTTTTTTTTTCCACCTTGGCACAAGTAAGAGTTGCCTGGGTATAAGAACCCACAGTTGAGAAAGTATCTCTACTAGATTGGCCTACAGGCAAGTCTGTAGGGGCGTTCTCTTGATTAATGACTGATGTGGGAGGTCCCAGTCTACTGTGGGCAATGCCACTCTTGGCAGGTGGTTCTGGGCCATATAAGAAGACAGGCTCAGCAAGCCTTGACAAATAAGCCGATAAGCAGTACACCTTCATGGCCTCCGCTTAGTTCCTGCCCTGACTTCCTGCTCTCACTTTCCTTTTAGGGACTGGTTGTGCCATCCTCAGGGTTGGGTCATACTTACTGATCATCTTGTTTTGCTTGGAAAGATTGATTTCATTTCTCTTTGTTGACTCTGAAGAATACACAGTGGTTACTGTCTAGCCTCTGAGTCTCTATAGCCTCTGATCAAGTAGACAAATGTTAAGACACACTTAACAATAGGACTCTTGTTGAGATGTTCCATCATCCTCTGGAACCTTTCTGGCCTAGAGGGTCAATATATTGACTGTCTTCTTAACCTATATGTTCATAATTTTTGCACTTAAATTTTGGTTGTTAAAAGAAGGTCAGTCATACTAGTCTTGAACAAAAGCTTGTGCATAGGGCACTTCTTGTTGCTTTTTGTCTTTCATGAAACTCAAATTTCTAACAGTCATTCTTTCCAAAAATTGATATAAATTGCCTGGTGAATTAAAGCAGAGTTAAATTTTTCCTCTTAGGCTCAGTGATCAAGTTCTTCCTAGTCAGGGAGGACACATCTGAAAGTTAAGTCAGTAGGAGTCAGCAGGAAGTTCCCGTTTGGGAATCGGGAGTTATTAGTCAATAAGAACTAAGTTTGCTGGCCAGCAAGGATTCGGACTTAAGCTTCTTGGAAAGCAGTAATATCTCACACTGCTTAATCCCAGAGTTACTTTGGAGAGAAACAAGACCCAAAAGCATAGTAGGAACTGGGGTGGCATGTTGTCACCAATTCCAGAGTTACTTTAGTTCACAGGGATTAAATTTTCCCACCTGTGAAGTTCAGGACCCACAGTCACCCTGCTTAATAGGGATTCAAATTTTATTCTTTTCTTTTTTATGATATAATAAAAGAATGATTGCTTCTCTTAGGTACAACACTGCTATCTTTCTTGTAAGGATCTGGAGTGGTTGGGGGGAGGAAACCCAAAGTAAAAGAGCGACTTATTTTATTACCACAGATGGGAAATCTGAAAGACCCAGTTGGTCCATTATGTAGAATAACTTTCTTAAAGCCAGAAGAACCTACAATGAAGGTCTGGTATTAACTCTTTGGTCTGATACAAAAAGCACATAGACCTTATCATAATGCAGTAGGACACCCAGAAACCATATATGTGAATAACCACCATTTTCTTTTTAATAAAAAACACCCAAGTGAGATTAACATGAATGTAGGAAAGAAACAGAAGTACGTATGAAGCAAGAGAAAGTGACCTGAGGTATACTGTAAACGGAGACTGCATTTTTGTTTCCCGGCTGCCCAGACCCGAATAATAACATAAAAACTATATTAGTTACAACACTTTTTGGCCAACAGCTCAAGCGTATTCCTAGCTAGCTCCTGTATCTTAAGTTAACCTATTTCTATTAATTTGTATATCACCACGAGGTTGTGACTTACTGGTGAGGTTCTGACTCCTTTCTCCTTTGACAGCTACATGGCATCTGCCTGACTCCACCTTCTTTCTCCCTGTGTTCAGTTTAGTTTCCCGCCTAGCTATATTCTGCCCTGCCATAGGCCAAAACAGCTTCTTTATTTTCCAATGGTAAAAAAACATATTTATAGCATACAGAGGGGAATCCTTCATCAGTATATAGCTGCCACATGAGGAAAGAGCCTGGGATAGGCATAGGAAGGCATTCACAGAAGTGGAGAGTTTTATAATTTTGACATAAGAGCGTCCACTGAAGGAGAAGGAAATTTGTTTGTAACTAGGAGCATTGAAAGACCTCATGTTCAAAAACGGAGCTTTTTTTTCACCTCCTAGGTCTCTGATTTTCCAAGCTGCTCGTGGGCTAGGATCACATGAAAGAACGTGGAGGGATCATGAAGTGTGTCCATCATGAATTTGCACAGCTGCCTTGGGAGCACATGGAGGAACAGAGAGAAAGCAGCCTATGATGTGAATACCATAGCCCCACCTTAGGATGGAGTGGGCTGAGACAGATCTGTGACCTATATTAGCAGAGCAGTCAACTCCTTCAGATGCTAAGTTGTTGAAAACAACTAACCTTGATTTTAATACCTTTGCAAGTTGTGTGACACTTCTGCCCAACTAGAAATTCAAATGCCTAGGGACTTTGGGGCATGCATCCAGCTGTGAGCACAGCACACACAGTGCAAGGCGCAGCCAGTACTCTCCATTATGATCAGAACAGAAGGTGAGGTCCAAAGGTCATTATAATTGAGTGCCCATTCTCTGTGGCTTCAAGCCTACTAAATAATGACAATATGTCATGATATAATTGAGATATTCTCTCCACACCTAAACCTTTCAGTTCGGGAAAACTGTGCATCATTTCTTCTGTTCTTTCTTTCATATTTATCCAGTTTAATTTTATTTGTACCTGACTTTTAGCTTACTGTTTCATGGTGAACCAAAATCCTGCTGAGCTTCTATAATTACAGCATCATATTGTGAAGGCTTGGCCATTGGCAGCTGGTATAAGTCCAGACCTTTCCTGCAGCCTTTCTAGAGCTACAGGCTGACAGCCCTTGTACACATGTATATCTTCTTGAAGTTGTTTGATAGTCTTGGCCAACTCTGGAGGCACAAGAAATAGGCATATGAACTAATTGGCACAGTTAAGATGTGGTTGGGCCAAAGTGTATGACTGTGTCAGTTCTCTCAGGATCTCAGCATTTTCATACTAACTTATCAAGTGATCTAGAGAACAAGAAGGGAATTGAAAGTTGGCATAATGCCAGGGAAACTCAGAGATTAGAATGGAGTTGGGAGAAGAATGAGTGATAGGTTCTTAAGATTCAACCAAAGGAGAAAAAACAGATCTCTACCAAAGGTGGTAGTTGTTGGAATTCAGACATTACTTGCAAAGCATTCTGAATATAATATCGTGAATGAAGTTTAGTCTTTGTGGGAACATTTTCCAGAAGGAAACTACCATGCAGAGAATTTTGTGAAAGGTATAAAGGCCACAGTGTGAGCTGAAGATGACACACCCTGTTTTGAATTAGATTTCCTGCTAGTTGTGATCAGAGGCATTCTTCCCGGACTAGGGTGAATTCAGTTCCAGTGTTTACTTGTAAAACTGAATTCAGTCATTGTGTTCGCACTTTGGCTTCCTGCCTGCAATTAAAAGTACAGAGCCGACTTCAGTTAGTGACTCTCTATGATTTTGTGTCCCTCATAAAGAGGAGGGAGAAGAGAGGGGAAAACCCAAGAGGTGACTGAGTTCATTTACATAGAGTGCCAGTGGGCAGCTGCTGGCTGCTTGTGGTCACATGATTCTGTGAAAAATCCTGATATTCCACTTACTGGAATTGGGAGTGGGGAGAGAGAACCCTCCCTTTTCATACTTGTAGCTTGCCATCACCCGCTGAACTACTACTTACTCTACTTTGTTAATAAGCACAGATGAACATTCAGGAGACTTCTTTTCCTTGTTCTTTCTACACTGTTGTATGTGAAGAAAAACTTCCAAAAGAAGAGCTCACAGGCCCTGAAGTAGTACTTTGGCTAGTGGGCCTGATTGTTACTGTTTTGCCCTAGAGGGAGCACCGAGATATAGGCACAGTTGACTAAATTTGTGGGGATATCTATAAGATATACTCCTCTTCTCTAGAGTCATAAAAAGATGGGAAAGTGTTTGTTCTTTCTGACTCCAGGAGTTGTATGACGATACCTGGCAACTGCTGTAGAGTAAGAATCTGAATAGATTGTTTTTCCATTGCCTATAGAGGCAGCTAAAATGCCCTAAAAAGGAGTGATCTTTTGGGGCCTATCCCAGAATTTACTATCTCAACACTGAAGAAGTATCCTCTAGCACTAAAACAAGGAACACTGCAATGTATGTGTTTTGTATGTAATGGATTTTAGTTATTTTTACCCAATTAGTCTATCATGTACATTCCCTTTCCCATTGAAATCTCTTTGTCATCAAGTCTCCCTCCTAATTTCCTGTCTTTTTGTGTGTGAACAGTTACTTAGGGTTGCCTGCACTAGCATGGGGGAGAGAGGCTATTTACTGGAGCATGAGTAGTTTATCAGTGGTTATGCCACTGAAACAAATTACACCCCTCAGCAAGCAATAACTCAAGAAGGGGTGGGGTCTCAGGGCCACTCTCACACCCATGGTGAAATTCTGACCTTCAGTCTGTCATCTTACATAGTACTTTTCTCAGTAACTATAGATGCTTTGAGCTCTAAGTGTGGTGGTCATCTTCTGACTGTTACAGTCCTTTCACAATGTTCCCTGAGCTCTGGAGAGGTGACATAGATGACCTGTGGGGCTGAGCTTCACTTATTCTTGGCTCTTTGACCCATGGGTGTTAACTGCTGCTCACAACAGTGCGAGCATTCTTAGATGAAGACTGAGAGCAGCACTAACATAGCTGTTACTAGGAAAGCACTTTGACACCACCACCAGTTTGTAATAATGGTGAGTTCCCTCCTGTGGAGCAGGCCTCACAACCAGTCAGAAACAGGTTATCCCTATAGTTGCCATACTACTATTGCAACAGAAGACATACCTCATGTGGCAGATCAAAATGGTGTTTTAAGATACAGAATTAAACTATCAAAACCAAGAGGTCAGACTTCTGAATTATGGTTTCCAATTTGGCATGAATGATCATTAGCATTGTCACCTTGACATAGCCTAGAATCATTTGGAAGAGGATCACAGTGATGGATTGTTTACATGGGTTGGCCTATGGGCATGTGTGTAGGAAGATTGTCTTAATTAAGCTAACTGGTAGGGGAAGACCTAGGCTACTGTAGATAGGTAATTCAATTCCCTAGCCAAAGGGTTCAGAACTGTATGAGTGAAAAAAAGTTAAGCAAGCGTTTTGTATGGATTCATTTATCGGCTGTTGACTTTGAATGTAATTAACTAGCTACTTCAATTCCCTACCGTATAGACTTCCCCTCATGGCAGACTGTAACCCAAAACGCGTTCTTCCCAAAATTGCTTTTCGTTGGGATATTTCCACAGCAACAGAAATGAAGCTAGAATAGCATATACGTTTAAAAATTATCATTCTTGTCTTCTCAGTAAGGAAGGAAGAAAATAAAGAAGCCATGATTAATCACTACCTAGTTACATCAGAGCATTTGTTTGTTTTTTTTTGTTGTTCTTGTTTTAAGAATTTTGTGGCCAGGTGGTGGTGGTGGTGCACACTTTTAATCTCAGCACTTAGGAGGCAGAGGCAGGTGGAGCTCTGTGAATTTGAGGCCAGCCTGGTCTACAGAGCAAATTGCAGGACAGCCAAGGCTACATAGAGAAACCCTGGCTCAAAAAACAAGCAAAAATGAAAGAAAGAAAGAAAGAAAGAAAGAAAGAAAGAAAGAAAGAAAGAAAGAAAGAAAGAAAGAAAGAAAGGAAGGAAGGAAGGAAGAAAGAAAGAAAGGGAAAGGAAAGAAAAGAAAAGATTTTTCTTTCTACCTAACCTGAGCTTTGTGGCCTACATACATAAGGTAATTTCCAATTAATATTGAATATCTTCGACAGATTTTGAGACACTTTGCCATGATGACTACTCCATTGTTGGATGTCAAAGCTAGGAGTGGTCCAAATCTAGGAATTATTTCCTGAAGAAGTTTCTTAGTAACTATTGGAGCTGTCTCTGTTCAGATGGGATAGGCCTCCACACATCCTGAGAAGGTGTCTACAGTCACGAGCAAATATTTATGGCCCAAAGCATTAGGCCAAATATCAGTAAAGTTCAACTTCCAATGTTCCCAGGCCCCTTTCCTCGAGCCCCGATCCCTTATGGAATCTTCTTTCTCCCTTTGGAGGGAGCACATACAGCAATAAGTCATTTGGAGCTGGTTCTCTCCTTGGGTCTGTGACCTTTCTAGCCACAGTTCTAGACCCCAGTAACTGTGCAGGGTACAAGTTACATAGTGTGGAATAGGCCTTAAATCCAGTTTAAAAGTGGTACTCTTATGACTTTTGCACCATACTTAGACCAGTAGACATATCTTGCTAAGCCTATTGTTGCTACAGCTCACATGGTTCACAGCTTTTTGAGTCAAATGGTGACTTTTCTCCTGACATCATGCGTAGAGCTCTCTAGCAACGTGATATGTGAATTCTACATGGTGTCTTCAGCAACCAGGTCTTACAGTCAAGTTCTGGAGGATAAACATGTACAGTAGTAGAAGTTTGTAGTGTTTGAGTATCTCTGGAACTTCACAGTCCAAGACCTCCAAAAGAGTTATTGGATTTTTTGTTAGTCTGTGGTATCTAATAGGGACATTGTTGCCTTTTTTATAGGTTAATGCCACTTGAATACTTTATATATCTGTGTGTTTGTATTGTATGAAGTTGACTCCACTTGAATACTGTATATATGTCTGTGTGTATATTGTAAGATGTTGACTCCATTTGAATACTGTATATGTGTGTGTATTGTATGAAGTTGTCTCTATTTGAATAATGTATTTATGTGTGTGTTTGCATTGTATGAAGTTGACTCCACTTGAATACTGTATATATGTGTGTGTTTGCATTGTATGAAGTTGACTACACTTGAATACTGTATATATGTGTGTGTTTGCATTGTATGAAGTTGACTCCACTTGAATACTGTATATATGTGTGTGTTCGTATTGTACGAAGTTGACTCCACTTGAATACTCTGTGTATGTGTGCGTATTGTACAAAGGTTCTGAAGTAGCTGTTTTTTATTTTACTTTTTCAGAAGGTCTTTAGTCTTAGTTCTCTCTCCCCATATTTTCTGCTCTTCCGTGTTTCCCTGCTCCCCAACTCATGCAGTTAATCCTTCCCTTTCTATTAATCCCCTTTCCCTTTGTTCCCTCCTTGAAAGCCTCCTCCAAGATTCCTTACTAATTTCCTGGCTTCTGTAGGGTATTCCAAATGAAATACATATCCAAAGACTCAAAACTGACATCCCCAAAGGAGCCAGGATTGCCCAAATAAACTTGAACAATTAAAAAAAATGCTTGAGGTATCACCATCCCCAATTTCAAGTTATTATTACAAAAATAGCATAGTGATAAAAACTGTTGTATTGCCCAGTCGAGTAGAATTGAGGACCCACATATTAGCCCACACTCTTACAGACACACAGATTTGACAAAGAGGCCAACAAGACACATTGGAGAAAAGCCTCTTCAACAAATGACGCTCCTCTAATTTGATGGGCACATGTAGAAGAATGAAACTAGATTCTTATCTCTTTCCATGCACAGATGGATTTAGGATTGCAGTAATCCTGATACACAGAACCTGATTGAGCAGAGAGTGGGCAACTCACAGGCGCAGGAAAGGACTCTCTGAACAGAACCCCAATAGCACAGGCATTGAAATTAACAAATAGTAATTGGGCCTCTTGAAACTGAAAAGTTTCTGTACAGCAAAGGACACCATTATCCAGTGAGGAGGCAGCCTACAGAATGGGACAAAATCTTCAGCAGCTATATATCTGAAAGAGGATTAGTATCTAGAATATATAAAGCACTCATAAAAAAAATACTGGCCATCAAGAAAACAAACAGGCCAATAAATATTTATAAAATACAACCTTACAATTGAGCCCCCAAGGTGCAGGTGAAGAGCAGAAGGTGGGAGAAGATGAGTTAGGAAGTTAGGACCGTGAGGGGCTGGTCCACCTACTGAGACAGTGTGCCTGAACTAATGGGAGCGCACCAATCCACCTGGACTGGGACTGAATGAGCATATGATCAAACCAGACTCTCTGAATGTGGCGGCGAAAGTTGGCAGATGG
>PVIU01035399.1:0-10173 GCA_004026605.1 Ondatra zibethicus | reverse complement strand
AGATCAGGAAAAAAAAAGACATACGGTCTAGGAGACGTAAGTTCTCATTCCTAGTCTCTTCCAGTTGCTGTTTAAGTAATTTATTTTGTGCCTGAAGCTCCACTTTCTCTTCTTTCAGCAGTGAGTAATCACTCATCTCTTTCATCTTTTCATTCAGCAAGTGGTTTTGTTTTGACATTGCCAAAAACTGGGCTTTGACAGACTCTAGCTCCAGCTAAAATTGAAAAAGGAAAACTTACATCTGAATAACTTTCACAGCACTGCAAAGGTAAAGGCTGGAAGGCTGTCTGAATCTAAGCATCATAAATGAATGACAGTGACTACCAGACATTGGTGATAGGCCAGAGGAAGCTCAGGGTCTGTATCAATAGACCTCTGTCTTATGAAATAATGAAAGAATATAGAGTGAAGGCAATTTTGAGTCAATTCTCAAATGCTACCAATACATCTTCACAACTTAACAAGACATTTTAAAACATGAACAGATAAAAGGTGGAAACAATCTCTACTGCTGTGAGGTGCTTTCCTTTCCTTAGTCTTATGTGTCCCTTATCTGGATATGAAAGCCTACACAAATCTCAATGCTGCAAAGGTAAATTTTTTTAACCTATAGTATCTACTTCAGTTTGGGGTTTTGTTGTTTGTTTTGTTTTGTTTTAGACAGGGTCACATCTAGCCCTGGCTGGCCTGGAACTAGGATCTGCCTGCCTCCTGGGTGCTAAGATCAAATGTGTGCAGCACTACACCCAGCTACAATCTCCTTTAACAACTTAAAGTTTTAGTTTTGTACATTACATGACAAGCATACCACTAAAGACAGTATAGTATCAGTGGTATGTAAAAATTTTACTTTGGCTGGGTAAATTTGGCTGATTAAAGGCTGGCCCATGCCTTTAATCCCAGCACTTGGGAGGCAGAGGCAGATGGATCTCTGTGAGTTCGAGGCCAGCCTGGTGTACAAGAGCTAGTTCCAGGGCAGGCTCCAAAGCTACAGAGAAACCCTGTCTCGAAAGACCAAAAAAAAAAAAAAAATTTACTTTGTCTAAAAACAGTCTGTAAAAGAATGCTGTAGTGATAGAAAATTGTAATAGCACGGACTGCTCTTCCAAAGGACAGGGGTTTGATTCCTACACAGCTACATGACAGCTAAGAAACCTCTGTAACTCCAGTTCCAGGGGATCTTATGTCCTTTTCAGCCCTCCATGGGCACTATACACACAGGTAAAGCTCCAATGCACAAAAAATAAAAATAAATAAATCTCCAAACACCCCTATGTTCTCTGTAAATAAAAATGGTATTAAACCCTAACATGTCATTAAAGAAACTAAAAAGTGAGTTTTACCTCAACTTCTTTCATACGATTTACAGATTTACTGAGGTCTTCCTTTTTTGAATTAATAAGTGTCAGTTCCTCTTGCAAATGAATAGTTTTTTCTAGGGAATAAAAAAGAACCAATTAAATAGTGATTTCCTACTGAACACAAAAAACATTTAATAATTCACGATCACTCTATGAGACCTAATAACTATTGCTGCATAGTCTAAAGCAACAAGTGTGTAAGTCAAAATTTGGTGGGCAAATAAGAAATAAGTCCCATTACCCAGTGAATGATGAGTTAACATGTGTCATGTATGTTCACATGCTAACCAGTTGCTACACCTGGGAAGGGTATGGGATCTGCTAACCGCATCTTCTTTCCTTAAAAAGCAAAGATCTGTATGTTTTCTTTCTGTAGTTTTTCCTTCCTCTAACACATGTCTATGCAGATAAATATCATCAAAAGAAAATTTCACAAATCTAAGTACACAATAGTGCTATCCTACAAGAGATACATCTGCTTCTATAAGATATGAGCAAAAGGAGTCACACAGTTGGTATCTAGTTAATAGCAAATAAGCAGTTCCAGTTTACTTCAAAAAATGTTTGAAATTTCCAAAGTTCATATTCTTTTCACAATTTCTCACAAATATATTAAAATGTAAAATATCTGAAAATTAAAAAATTACTCAACTTTCATAGCCTCAGATCAATGTAAACTTGAGAGCTTAGGAAGTATAATGACATGTATGGAAAAAAAAAACTATTAAACCTGGTCACAGAGGACAGAGAAAGTAAAATTTTCTATAATGGGGCTGGAAAGATGACTCAGTAGTTAAGAGCAGTGGCTGCTCTTTCAGAAGACTTGGGCTCAATTCCCAGCACCCACAAGGCAGCTAACAATGTGTATCAGCTCCAGGAGATCCAATGCTCTCTACTTGCCTCCACAAGCACCACATGCACATGGCACACAGACATATGTGCAGGCAAAACACCCACACACGTAAAATAAAAATAAATAAATCTTAAAAAAAAATCAATGAAGAGCCAGTGAAACGGACTGGTGAGTAAAAACACTTGCTGCTAAATCTGACAACCCAATTTCAATACTAGAGACCCACATGGTAGAAGGAAAAAAACCATGTCCCATAAGTCCTCTGACCTTCACATGCACACCATAGCAATACATCCCCTCCCTCTGACAAATATGTAAATAAACATTTTGTAAAAGCAAAAGCTGTATTTAAGAATATAAAACAGATGCAATTTAGGAGGATAACCTATATCAGAACTAAAATAAGCCAGCCACCCAAATCACCTTTATTCTTCCTTTCCTCTTCTAGTAGTTTATTTGTTTTAGCGATGTAGTCATCCTTTAGTTCCAGTTGGTATCTGAGAATCAGAACAACTAAAATGAGGTCCTTGCCATCTCCTTGAAAAGGACCACTAACCCTAAGGAGCTTATCTGTGGCCCAGCATATCTAAGGGTGCCAACGTGGCTGAGGAAAACTTCAAAAGTTCTAAGGCCAAGTAACTGAATTCTAAATATCAAATGTCCAGTAAAACCCTGCCTCCATCCTGTAAATTTGGCCCCAAAACTCAATCGCACAAAATGAAGGGTGTTATCATAGGGTTACTGAAAACAACTACTTTTCAACTGGTCTCAATTGGTACAGAGAGCATTAAAGGAAACAAAGCAAAGCTTAACTAGCACACTACAGATTTTACATCCCCAGAGATGGCAAGGCAGTCAGTCACTTGTAATCTGCCTGCACAATCTCCCCAACCCCAACCAGGATAAGAACTTGTGCTCTTAGAGTTTATGTACAATTGAGATCCTACTGGTATTTTATCCACATCAGCAATCGCAAAAAGGGATGTTTCCATGGAATTTTACTTATTTTCTTCAGTTGTCACTAGTCAGAGATGGATGAAAAGAAAGACAAACCCTCCTGTGATGAACATCCTCCACCCCTACATTTGCTAAAACCAAAGACAAATATTAAAGGTTATTAGGCAGAGCATGTACAACTGCCACTGAGAAAAGTTACCAAACAATTGTCTTTGCTCTAGGATTCTATTCACTGGTACATAAAATTAGGACTAG
This sequence comes from Ondatra zibethicus, assembly GCA_004026605.1. NCBI lineage: Eukaryota > Metazoa > Chordata > Mammalia > Rodentia > Cricetidae > Ondatra > Ondatra zibethicus. The sequence continues at coordinate 6,747 of PVIU01035399.1, read as the reverse complement.
AGAAAAGCTAAAGTACCTGGGCATAATGGCACACATCTGCTATCACTGAACTTGGGAGCCTGGAGCAGGAGAGTCAAGAATTTTGAGTCAACCTGGACTACATAGCAAAAAACAGGAGGGAAGGAGGGCAGACCAAAGTAACCATAACTGTCATATTTTCCCTCCCCTGTATCATCTTTTGCTTCATATAGTTCACTTTAGTTCCTTTTTGATCCTGGATTTACAGTGTCTTGAGGGAATATAAAGCACATACATGTTCACGATCCAATTCTACCTTAAGTAATTTGTAAATTGTTATTGACATGAACATCTCAGTGGCAGCATGAGAAAGATGACTAAAGTGATTAGAATTCCAATTTTACAGCTAATCAGCTACACAAGCTAAGCAAGTCATATGGTGCCCTAAAGTTAAAGGGAAAAAATATACAATATAATACATATTTACACATGTAAGGTTAAAGTAAATCACAAGCCTTCACAGCCAAAGAAGCTATGAATAAAAGCATTTGATGTAATTCTCTACACTGGATGCTTTAAAAATCATCTTAACTCAAGTATGCATCAAAAAGGCTTGATTTGTCATAGAAAATAGATTTGCTGAAACACTAAACTTTGACATGTAAATATTAGCCTTACATACATCATCAGTTTTGTTCACATTTTCACCAACTTAATTCAAACATATTACTTCTTTAAAAATGCCAAACAATTACTTTAAAAGTTCACTTTTGAGCTTCTGATCATAGGTCTCCTCAATGTTCTTCAGATTCTGTTCCCGTCTCTGAAGTGCCTCAGCCTCACTTTTATATCTTTCTTCTTGGAGCTTCTGGGTCCTCAAATAAACAAAAAAAACATATAAAACAAAGTACAATATCTGATATAATAAATTTGAAAAAAAAATGTTTGCATGACAACAGACTGAAATGTATGTAACTGTTCTAATAGGAAGTGAAAAAGACAGAAGTCTTCCTATATTTTACAAACTGACCTAGCTTACAATATATCAGAACTAGGCGGGGGAGCAGGATAGGGGCATCTGGCTTAAAGAAGCAGGAAGGAATCAAGCCAAAGTAGTTCCTTATAGGAGCTAATTAATACTTAAAAACTGGCTAGGAGGGCAGTGTAAAGGCACTTGTTGCCAAGCCTGAGTTCAATACCCAGGATCCACATCTTCATGGTAGAAGGAAAGAACTGACTCATTGTAAGTTGTCCTCTAACCTCTATGTGTGCACTGCTGTGCTGCACATTCACCCAGTCACATACCAATAAACAGATTAATTTTAAAATTAAATACACATGCAAAACAAGCAAACTGGTTACATCATGACCACAGTGCCCCATGCCTATAATCTCAGCACTAGACAGCAGAAGCAGAAGGATCATTTCAAGTTCAAAGCCAGCCTGGTCTACATAGTGAGCTTCAGGTTAGCCAGGGTTTAAAAAAAATGAGACTATATCTCAAACTAAAACCTAGTTATAGATGGTAAGTGGTCATAATCAATTCAGAGGTAAGAAAGATGTTATAAAAGCACAAAGAAAAGTTAACTTACATACATAACTTTTTATAATACTTATTACAACTGTTGTATCTATTTCACTAGCCCATAGATACTCAAGGTAGAAGATAAGCTTTCAACACTTAATAATCCATTGATTAAAAACTGAAGAGAGGGGATGGAAGAAGGGATTTAAGGAGGGAGGGAGGGAAGCAAGAAGGGAGAGATCATATCCTTGCTATATGTTGACTCAATAAGGTCCTCCTAGTGAGGTTAGATGAGCAGTACTAGCAGTTCTCCACTTTCCAGAGTGCTGCAGAGAGCAAGCCATTCTGAAAAGCACTACCCAAAGCTCCCTGGGTCTAAGAACTGGGTATAAACGCCATGTGTCAGCACCAGCACCCTCTGCTGGCTAACCTGGAAAGGCATGCACCAGCAAGGACACTTAATTTACCGGAATGCTTAGGAGGGCAGAGCAGGAGTGGAGGTAAAAAAGTTAGGTAGAGAAGAAATCAAATGAACTGGGCCTACAGACGTGAGAAAACAACAGCGATGAAGACAGTGACAATTTCTTTAATGCACTAGACTCTTAGAGTACCTACTGAGTGCTAACAGCTGATTCTAATGGGAAAAAAGGTTATATGCACACACTACAGGTGGTGAGCTTGCTAGCAGTCCCAGGTAAAACTGAAGGATGAAGCATCGTGAGCACTTAGAACATGTTAAGTAGCACCCCCGCCCCCATCACAAGAAATGGTTCCATGACAAGCCAAGTTAAATCACATTTCCTTATTGGAGTACAAAGTAGGTAAATGGAGCAGGCCAGGATGCCTGAAGTTCAGCTACATATAAGAAACTATCAGGTATGATAACTGAAGGCAGCTGCAAAGCAAAGTATATGCTGAAGTATTAGAAGTACCTCCAAGTTGTCTAGCCTCAAGGCAGTCTGATAGAAATATTTCATCATGGTGCCCAACTTGTTATCTAATAGTTTACAAAGAACTCCAAGCTCCCCTCCTGCCAAGCTGTACCTTTTAAAGCAGCTGATATCACCTTCACAGCCAGGAACTCTCCCTGGCAATTTTGCTTTGTTTTGTTATTAGGCGGAATATCAACACAATGAGAAATAGCTCCACCCATGACAAGTCAGACTATTGTATTTCCTTTCTTTGAGTACAGAGCAGGAAAATGTAGCAGGTGTGAACATCTGATTCAAGTATCCAGGCTGGCCTAGAACTGACCATGGAGCTTGAGCTGGTCTTAAACTCCTGGAAATAACCCTGATTCACCCTTCCAAAGTGCTGGGATTACAGACATATTCACCACACTAGGTTTCTATTTGGCTGGAGAGATGGCTCAGTAAATAAAGTGCCTGCTGTACAAGCATAAGGACCTGAGTTCAGATCCCTAATATCCATATAAAAGCCAGAAATGGTAGGGGTGATGAAAGAAAGACATGGATGCATAGAGCTTGTTGTTCAGTAAGTCTAGTTAGTCAATGAGCTTCAAGCTAACCCAATAAAGACCCTGTAAAAAATAAGGTGGTGAGTGATAAAGATGTCTGACATTGACTTCTGACCTACACAGGCACATACGAGTGACTGCTCTTGCATATACTCTTGCAGACATCACACACAAAATCTTTTGGAAAAGGCTAGAAAATTTAAACATAATACTTAGTACAACTTTTGCACATCCAAAAAGAACGTGTATTACTTACAATTCAAAAGCTTCAATTCTTTCCCTCAGCTCTGCTTCTCTACCTCTAACCAAATCTATGTCATTTAGTAGAAGTTGTCTTTGAGCATAAATTTCTTTCGTTTCAATCTGCATAGGAAAGCATTTATTATTAACAAGCAAGCAAAATAAAATAAAAATACTAGAACTCAGACGTTACTTCCTAAATTCTAGAACACACTGAAAATTACAGATATTTAGGGTAACAATTTCTCCTTGAAGAGATTTCAAGATTTGCTTTTCAAGTCTATATTATAGTTCGCATAAAAATGTATTTTTGTAAACAAAATTAGTCTCTCAATGAATGATAAACTACACTGTGCTATATTCCTAACATCCCCAGTCTAGTTCTTTAACAACCCTCATATTCCCTTACTCAAAAATTTGATAAGTTCTGAATCAATAGGAAAAGCATTAAACATGTGCAATCAGTAATGAATTCCAAAATCGAATCTCCATGGTGATTGAGGATGGTGCCTAAATATTTCAGTTTATGGGTCATCCAGTGACCATTCAGTGAACTACCAAGTGAATGGGCTGGGCCATCCCATCACTGAAAAAACAACATCAGGAGCAGAAAAGTTCCTCGTCTTTAAGGATCTCACAATTTGGTTGAGGGAGAAACAATCACATGAGGATGTAATGATCTCATACATGAAATATATAAAGACCACATGCAGGAAAAACACCTGTATGAGTCACTCAGTGAGCTGGGGAAGAAGTCACTGAGGTGACATGAAGAACAGTACAGCCTTAACAGGGAGAGATGGACAAGCATCCAAAGGCATGGTAGCACTGAATAGAATAACAATCTTCAACACTTTCATGTAATATTTATTAACTAAATAGGGATCTAGTCAGTCACCTATGTTGAAGATAAAGTTGTTAATCTAAACATAACCCAGTATCTTAAACATCATGCTTATTCTCATAGATGAAATTAGTCCATTTCTCAGACATGCTAGACACATAGTAGAGGGGCCCTATTTTATACTGGATAACAGGTCATATTGAAAATCCCAAGCAATGATGAACTCTAGGGGGAAGCATTCCTATTTTGAACATTTTCTGACAACTGTTCTGGATGCACACTGAAAAGAGTACTCCAAGTCCCGTTTGGCTGAAGACAAACTCTTAGCAAACAGGTTTTCCTGAAGGAAATATCTGCCTGAAATGTGACTGGGCTACTCTGAACAGCCTCTCAGACCCTACTCCTAGATCACTGAGACTGCCATATATCCTCATTTTTCCCAGAATGGGTCCACTCCCTTTCCTTCCTGGTTCTGTCTTTTCTCTCTTCATCCCCTAGCAGAGCCCCAAGGTCTTTAATTCTTGACGCTGCCTTTCTCAAGTCAAATTAAGCTTGGCAAAACATCATTCCTCAACTGCTGCTACCTTCCCACCCTCACGGAAAGGGGGAAATGGGTACTCAGAAATTATCAATCCTACCCAGAGTCAGAACAGAAACCTCTTGTCCAAGAACATGGTTTGCTCTTCCACTTTGAGGCTGATGCCTCAGTTGGGTGTTGTAATGGTAATATCCTCTCTGCTTTAAAGAGCTGCTCCCCCTTGTTCAATAGCAACTATTTACCTCCAAGCCTCTCCTTGAAGCCCTCTCTCTCTAATTTGCCTGACAAGATAGATGCTGTTTGCCGAGTGTCTCTGAATCCCAGGATGGACATTCACTCCAGTTCTTTCTTTTTTGCCCTGTAGAGCAAAGACTATGTGGGCTTGTCTGAACTCAACTGTCTCTCTGCACTCTTGACTACAGTTCCAACTGCTTCTCTAGAGCTTTGTTCGATCAGCTGTCCTTGCTGGATCTTAAACGAAGCTACTAACAGCAGCAAGACATAGCCACCCAGTAAATTATTTCCAGATATTACCTCTCGGTGCTTTTTAATTCTTTCCAGGGTGTTCTTTTCCTGAGAAATGAGGGCTTCATTTTTAGCTTGACAAATTCTTTCAAATTCATTCCGGAACTCAGCCAGTTCTTTTTCAAACTTTCTTTTCTCTTCCATCTTAACTTTTGTTATTTCAGCTTCTCTAAAATACTTCAACTATGAATTGAGCACATAAATGGAAAAAAGTTACTAAAAAATAGTACAAATTCACTCGTAAGTTACTAATAATGTTCTGTCCAAATACATCTTTAATCCATTTTTAGTTTTATCTCATTTACTGTCCTATAGGATTTGAGCAAATGTGTGAAGAAATGATATCAATGGAGAGAAAAATGTGCATAACAGTACTGTACTCTATTCTTTAATAAAGTTTCAGTTATTTCCCCACATGCCTAAGATTAAGACAATACAAGATAAGTGGAAATAGCTCTCATTAATAGCAGCAAGAACTACAGCTTACCTTTTGACACATTTCTACCTGAAGCTGGTGTTGTATTTCTCTCTTATATTCATTTAACTTTGTCTCTAAAGATTCTAGCTTGGTGCGGTGAGGAAAAGCATCTGCAAATTGTTCATCGATAAGCTGAAACTTCTCAGCTATTAAAAAAATAGCACAGCCAGTTAGGAAATATAAAATCAACTCAGTCAGGTATGCAAGAGGCCCAAAGCAGACTATACTAAAAGGGAAGTGTAGAGATGCCTGCTACGTACTTTGAAATACATTCAAGAGCCAAGATGGATAAGTGGACAGATAAGTGATAAACAAGTATAATACAAATTTCAAAGCAGCATCTATGCAAGCAAATAGTCTCTTTAACACTGTTTCAGCTGTTCTGAATGTTTGAAATGTCAATAATAAAATGACAAGTATGAATCAACCTCTTCTCAGTTTCTAAGTGCAGAGACCTTTGGACTTGGATTAAAGTTGACACATGATCAAAACAAGGACTTTAACAGTATAAAAACTATGTACTTTAACTCTTGCATTTTACAGGTTAGGAACAAATGGCCATAGAGTTTGAGTAACTTCCAGAGGGTCAAGTAACTACTACACAGCCAGGCCCACCTCAAGGCCTCATGGCAGATCTCTTTCCAGGAGGCTCTTGGTCCTCAAAGCAACCACGAAGCAGAGGCTAAACCTGAACGGAGAGTCCACTCCCACGCACAACAGCACATATGGGAAGACAGACATAGCAGGAGCAGATGAAAATATTCAGCGTTTGCAGCAGGCATAACTGTGAGCATGTTTTCCAGCCACTTCACTTATTTTCCAATGAGCCATAACCACACAGCCTGATACAGGACTTTCTAGCCACATGTAGTGACTGAGTATTTGAAATGAGCCCAATCTGAGCTGAGATGAGTTCTAGTGAATATAACACACTACATCTCCAGGAATTGCTACAAAAATGTACATAAAATATCTATTAATATTTTTATACTGAGTACTTGCTAAATATCTTGAATGTTTTGGGTTAAATAATTAAAATGAATTTCACCTGTTACTTTTCATTTTTTAAAATGTACCCACTAGAAAAATTTAAAATTATCTATGTGCTTTGTACTACAGGAAAGCTCTCCTTTGCAATTAACACATGTTTTGCTAATGGTAT
>PVIU01035398.1:0-10402 GCA_004026605.1 Ondatra zibethicus | reverse complement strand
GATATGTGAGACAGAAGCAGATGGATCTCTGTGAATTCAAGACCATTCTGGGCTACACAACATCAATACAGAAACAAATCCAGGTGGTGGTGTTCTACACGTTTAATACCAGTACTTGGGAGTCACATAACTTTAATCCCAGCACTAAAGGGAATATGACTTTATTAATGGGAGCAGAGAGAGGCTTAATCATCTTAGCCTATGGTTGTCCAGCCTCGGTAGAGATAAGATTTCTCTAGTGGTTTGACTACTTTGCTTTTCTGGTTGTCAGAATGAACCCTAATTTCTTTCTCTGGGTTTTTATTAATTATGCTACAACACCTTCCTCTACCTCTGGAGTGCTGGGATTAAAGGCATGCTCCACCACTGCCTGCGTAGAAAAGCTTCTTCTAAAGTGATGATAAATATTTGAGGAGGCAGGCTGGTTTAAACATGACACAAGCTATACATGTGTCAGTAGATAACATGGTACCTCAGATTTGTGTATTTTTTACATATTTGTTGAAATTAAAATTTAAAAATCAGAAGGTTTTTTTCTAGATAAGGTTTCTCTGTGTAACAGCCCTTGCTGTCCTGGAACAAGTTCTTGTAGACTAGACTGGTCTCAAACTCACAGATCCTAGGACTAAAGGTGTGTGTCACCATTACCTAACCTCTAGTAGCTTCACTTTTGTCTCTGTTATTTCCATGTCATGGGAACCCCAAACAAGAACACCACAGAGCCAGTATCTGATACAAGCATACTATGGTTTATTGATTACAATTTAACTAACTCGCAGTGTAATCCAGCGCACCAACACGGTGGGTGGGGGAGAACAGCCCCAAGGTTTCAGGGTAGGAGGATTTTAAAGGGAAAAACTGCAAGAAGGGTGGCACAAGCCTTGGCATTTTGGGATTGGGTAAAATTATACAAATTTTTAATACATTGGTTGGAGTATAGGAGACTTTTAAAACAGTGACTGTCAGCAGGCAAGAACTTCACAACAGTGGTTCATCATATACCTACAAGGACGTTTGAAACAAGCAGATATTGTCTGGATACCCTGGTGGATCACTTTGACCAGAGCTGGCACAATTTCTTGGGAATGTTTATGACTTTACTGTGCTGCAGTCACTCTCCTTTAGTCGGGTCCTGTTTAAAATGTAGTCCTTTCTCAAAATGGAGTTTGGTCTGCTCCTTTGGCTCTGGTCTTCAGGCAAGATTTATTTTATAAAATGCAAATAATATACCACTATAGCCAATAGTGCAGTTTCAGAGTGAATGCTGGCAGGAAGAGCTGCTGTTATGGTTCAAATCAAAGACAGAAAAAAAATGGCTAATGTCTCAGATCAAAGGAAGTCAGGCTGATGGGGAAGTGTATTTATTGTATTGTCTTTTTGGTACATTCAGACCTTTAATTGATTGGATGAGGTTTCTTTCATTGAACAAGAAAATTTTTGTGCCTTATCCACTCAGATCTCTTATTCTGCAGCGATATGAACCAGAAACTGTTTAATTTATGACTTTTCCTAACATTCATCCTATATAAAGATTTTTTGCTTATAACTAGTACATATTTTATTTATTTAACAATTATTTTTACATACCAATCCCAGTTACCCCTCCATTCTCTCCTACTGCTCTCCCACATTTCCCTCACCCCACCCCCTATCTGTTCCTCAAAGAGAGTAAGCACTAGGAAGTCAATTAAGTCTGTTCCATCATCTACTTGAGGCAGGACCAATCTCCCCATCCATGCCTAGGCTGAGCAAGGTATCTTTTCTTTGAGAATGAGCTCCGCAACGTCAGTTCATGTATCAGGGTTAGATCCTGGTCCCACTGCCAATAGTTCCACATATTGATAAAGCCACACCATTTGCACCTGCATTCAGGGGCCCTAGTTTGGTCCTATGCAGGTTACCCAGTTGTCATTTTGGAGTAAGTGAGCTCCTACTAGCTCAGGTCAGCAATCTATGTGATTTCCCCATCATGGTCTTTACTCCTTTGTTCATATTATCATTTCTCCCTCTCTTTGATTGTATCCAGGAGCTCAGCCCAGTGGTTATTTGTGTATCTCTGCATCTGCTTCCATGTGTTTCTGAATGAGGGTTCTAGCTTCTCGAGGGTTGTGTACTGTAGGCTGGTTATTCTTTTTCTTTATATCTGATATCTGCTTATGGGTAAGTACATGTTATATTTGTCTTTCTGGGTCTGGGATACCCCACTCAGGAAGAATTTTTTCTAGTTCTGTTCATTTTCCTGAAAATTTCAAGATGTCATTTTTTCCTGGTGAATAGTACTCCATAGTGTAAATGTACCAGATTTTCTTTATCCATTCTTCAGTTGAGGAGCATAGAGGTTGTTTCCAGGTCCTGGCTATTGTGAATAATGCAGCTATGAACATAGTTAAATGTCCTGTGGTTTGAGTCTGCCTCCTTTGGGTTATGCCCCAAAGTGATATTGCTGGGTATAGAGGTAGATTGAGTCCCAATTTTCTGAGAAATTGTTGTATTGATTTCCGCAGTGGCTGTACAAATTTGCACTCACATCAGCAATGGAAATGTATTCCCCTTACTCCATATCCTCTCTAGCATAAGCTCTCATCAGTGTTTTTGACCTTAGCCATTCCATTTGGTGTATGATGAAATCTCAGAGTCGTTTTGATTTGCATTTCTCTGCTGGCTAAGGATGTTGAGCATTTCCCTCACTGTCTTTCAGCCTTTGGAAGTCTTCTGTTGAGAATTCTCTATTTAGATCTGTACCCCATTTTTAATTGGATTATTTGGTATTTTGATGTCTAGTTTCTTGAACTCTCTGGATATTATAGAGATAAGCCCTCTGTCATATGTGTGGTAGTTGTTTGGTTTTGTTGACCATGTCCTTTGCTTTACAGAAGCTTCTCAGTTTCAGAAGATTCCATTTATTAGTTGTTTCTCTCAGTGTCTGTGCTACTGGCATTAAATTTAGGAAGAGGTCTTCTATGCCAGTGCATTCAAGGATACTTCCCTCTTTCTCTTCTATGAGCTTCAGTTTGGTTGGATTTATGTTAAGGTCTTTGATCCTTTTGAACTTAAATTTTGTGCATGGTGATAAATATGTCACATGTCAACATCTGCCATTAGTTGAATATGCTTTCTTCTTTCCATTTTATTTTAATACACTATATAAATATTATCTATATTTCTTGAATTATCTTAATCTATTCATTTAGGTGGTGGTGCACAGGTGGAGGTCCTGAGATCGGCATTTTGATGAAAATGAAGTGTAAGAGGAAGGATTTGAGGGAAAATGATTATAGTTGTGGGAAATGATGTGGTCTCAACTGCATTTGGCTTCATCCTGGAGTTTTGAGAGATTTGGAGTGTGCTACAGAACTGATTTCCTTTGGAGACAAAGAATTAACTGTTTTTACCTCTATATTGGTCATTTGTAGGCTCTAAAATCGTTATAATATTTCCTCCCATGTTCTCTCATGTATTGTCTAGAGACACATGGGCTGTGAACTGTTAGTGATCTAGACTTGTGGTGCTTGGAGTATGTGTGTGTTAACCCAGAAGAACAGATTTAAGATGGATGAAACAGAATCCACCACACTCTGTATCTTCACAGCATTTACACTTAAATCATTATAATAAGCTCATGCTTCTATTCTTGTTTCCTTCTATCTATTTCCAAGGTGTGGTTAGAGTAGATCATGGGGAACCTATCCCCAGTGGATACATCTTTATCATAGTTCCTGCATCTATGGCTCATTATGAAAGATGGGGTGGAAAGATTGTAAGAGTCAGAACATCAAGAAATTTGCTCTGAAACAATCTCTCATAGTAAACCTTTTGACTATTTTCCTTCTTTTTGAAATACTTTCAGATCAGCTTCATTCCTATGCATTCTTAGGATATCTTTATGGATGTGTGTTAAGAATATGTGTGTTCATATTCTGTATGTATATAGGTACATGTGTGTATATGTGCATGTATGTAAGGATACCAGGGGTGGATATTGAGTGTCTTCCACCATCATTATTTTTTTCTTTTGAGGCAGGATCTCTCACTGAGCCCTGAGCTCACTGTTTAACCTGACTGGGTGGCCAGTGAGCACTGAGATTTTTCTGGTGTCTTCTCCATCAGTGCTAAGGTTACAGAAGCTTGCAGCCCAATCCCAGCATTTTAAAATTTTCTTTTATTTTTGAGATTAAAATATAATTACATTTTCCTCTTTCCTTTCATTTCTCTAAGCTCTCCAAATATCCCTTCTTGTTCTCGTTTAAATTGTCTCTATTTTTCACTGTTTGCTATTACATATATCAATGTGTATACATGTATATTCCTAAATACATAAATACAATCTGCTAAGTTTGTATAGTGCTTCTGGTATATATTTTTTCAGGGATGATCATTTGGTACTGGAAATTCAATGGGTGTGGTTTACCCTGGGGAAGAAGATTTCTCATGTTCTTAGATCTCCTTAGGTTCTGGTAGGATTCTGGGGAGATGAAATCAGATCCTCATGCAAACACTTTTGTAAGTGAACCATCATCCAGCTCCTGACACCATTTAAAATGTTTTGGCTCATACCTCTGCTTCTTAATGTAGAAGTTCTTTCTTGGTTTTCCAATTTTGTGCTAATGCACTTCTTCTTTCTTATCTTTCTTATATTACTACATTATATCTTCTTTCTTTCTTATATTACTACATTATACAAATTTTCTTATTCTTAAAATGTCCTAATGGGCACTAAGTTAAATCAAGGGAAGACCTGGATTTTTCCTTATTTACCATTAAAGCAGTAATAAATGTCACTGTTTCTGATAGATTCACTGGACTATTATATATATATATATATATATATATATATATATATATATATAATTGTTGAGTAGTACATAAAAGACATAAAACTAGAATATATTTATTCTGAATTTGTGTGTGTGTGTGTGTTTGTGTGTATGTTTGGAACTGCATGTATCCATTATTTTTCTATTGCTGTGATAAAATGCGATGACCAAGGGCAACTTACGGAAAAAATAGTTTAATTCATTTTATGGTTACTGAGGATAATTGTCCATTATGATTGGTAGGCATAGACATGAGTGGCAGATATGGCTACAGGAACAGGAAACTGAGAACTTACATCTTCAACTATAAGTGGGAAGCAGGAAGAATAAACTGGAAGTAGGGCAAAGGTATAAATTCTCAATCCCAGCCCCAATAATGCACTTCCTTTAGCAAGGCTGCATCACTTCCCCAAACAGCACAACCAACTGAGGACCAGGTGTTCAAGTATCTGAGCCAATGGAAGACATTTCTCATTTAAATCACCACAGGCACAGGAGACATATACATTTTACATGTACTTTATTTCTAATTAGCACATAATAATTATACATATTTATGGGGCATTTCATGATACTTCATTACATAAATATGACATGAATTATCATATCATATCAGTATATATATATATCATCTAAGATATATATTATGTCTTTTTACTTGGAACATTTAATTACTCTTTAGTGAATATGCTGGAAAATTCAATTAATTATTATAAAACTTTCATCACCCACATGATGTTATAGAATGTAAGGAGTTTACCTCCAGTTCAGCTTCAGCCCTGTGTCCATTAACCACCAATGGCTTCCTACCTTAAATCATCCCCAAGTATGAGCACATTTTTAAAAACAGCTTTAAATAAGAAAATATTACCTAAATGTAAAGTGGCTAAAAGAGAGAGAATTATTCTTAAGAATATCAAATCTTGCTAAGAGCAGAGAGGTTACTGGGGCAAAATAATCATTAATATGCTGAGAATCCATGTTTATCTAACCTTTCTATTGTTATCTGTTCACAAAGTATAAATAGAGAAGAATGGCCTGAAAAATCAGTCCTATTCTGGTCACTGTTTTATCCTTGAGATTTTGGTACTTTGCTTCTGTCGGTCCCTGAAAATGGGAAGAATATCAGTACCCAGCTTTGGATGGACAGTGAGATTATATTATACCACTAATACTTATTACTTATTCACTTTTTACTACATGGAAATCATATGATTACTCATACAAGGCTGAGTGATTGAAAAAGTCTCAATTTTGTAGAATTTCACAAATATGTGAGGGGTGGATATTGTCTTTTGTTATACCCTTCTCTACTCTCTTTACTGCAGAATTTGTAAATAAAATGCATAAATAATTTTCTCCTTATCCAGTAAATGTGCTTTCTAAAATTATAGATAGTAGCTTTTTATTTTATGATTCAAGTTAATTCATGCTGTGCTCCAGGTGTGTTCATTCATTACTTGAAAGAACTTTTTTGCTCCCCAATTTCTTAATGGCATCTTTCATCTGAGCATTTCTCAAGGTATAGATTAAGGGATTTAGCATGGGAGTTATCATAGTATAGAACATAGCAACTGCTTTATCAATAGATAAGGTAGCTACAGGTCTCATGTACACAAATATGCAAGGCACAAAGAATAAGACAACCACTGTGATGTGTGAAATACAGGTAGAAAGGGCTTTGCGCCTTCCTTCTGCACTATGGCTCTTTAGGGAGCGTAGGATGGCCACATAGGAGAACAACAGAAGGAGGAAGTTTAGCAGACAAATAAAGCCACTGTTAGCAGCAACAAAGAGTCCAAGAGTGTGAGTATTGGTGCAGACAAGGTTGAGCAAAGGATTAAGATCACACATAAAGTGATCTATGACATTAGGGCCACAGAAGGGTAATTGGAAAATGAACAGGATCTGTATGGTGGCATGAAGAAAACCTCCCAACCAAGACACTCCCACTAGCAGGCTACATAGTCGTCGACTCATAATGGTTGCATAATGAAGGGGTTTGCAGATGGCCACATAGCGATCATAGGCCATCACAGTCAGCAAGATGATCTCAGCACCTCCAAACAAATGCTCCCCGAAGATTTGAGTCATGCATCCATTGAACAGTATGGTCTTCTTTTCACAGAGTGAATCTACTATCAGTTTAGGGGTGCTAACAGAGGAATAACAGGCATCAATAAAGGACAGATAAGCCAGGAAAAAGTACATGGGAGACTCTAACAATGATGTAGAAATTATGGTGACCACAATGAGCACATTTCCTGCTATAGAAGTGATGTAGATAAGAAAAAACACAGCAAATACAACTTTCTGCATCTTTGGGTTCTCTGTGAGTCCCAGAAGTATAAACTCTGTCACGTTGTTTTGGTTCTCCATTTTATTTCATGTGATAGCTGGTTATATCACCTGAAAAAATATCAATGCAACTTTTAATCTTTTAAAAATCTCCACCTTATTAAGTTTAGTCTCAGATCTCTATTTTATGCTTATCTGTGAATTTTTATTTGTGTTCTAAGAAAGGTTCTGAATTCTTCAAGTTGCTTCTCGGGTGACAACTCTCTTAGGAGATCAATATGAGGAATTTTTTTGAGTGTGCAGGGCAAAAGACAACTGAATATACGAGTTCATCTGTTATGACTCGGGATTTAACTTGTAGTAGATTTATGCTAGTGGAGGCCAAGCTTTAACAAGGACGTAGATGTTGTGTGTAAAGCTGGGAATGAAAAACTAAAGCGCTTTCTCTACGTCCATATGAAATAATAAAATTTAGCAAGTGTATGGATATTAGTATAAAACTAAAGAGGAAATTGAAGAAGGAGAAATATTAGATGGGAATGCAGTAGAGTTGTGTGTGAGAGTTGGATGAGAAGGTATGAGGTTGAGTACCAGAATGGAAACCAGAGAGAGGAGTTCAGACACTATTTAGAGTAGGTGACATAGATATTCTAGGGTGTAACTCCTGGGAATATAGAGGATGCAAGTGCTGTGGTGGAAGGGAAAAAACAGGGGCAGAGTGTGATAGAAGAGAGGAGGCGATACAGAAAAAAAACATTTTTCCTTGAAAAATGATATAATGAATCTTGATATTTTGTAGTATAATAAAAATATGAACATTAAAAATCATGTTTATGAAATCTAATAACTGCACAATAGTACAACATACTTTCATGTGATTGAGTTTTTATGAGGCATGACACCCATAAATATGTCACCCTGTGACATGTTTCTTCATTATTGTTTATAACAAATTGTGTGGTTGACATTATTTTATCAATTTTTCAAATGAGGCAAGAATCATGAAGATTAAATGTTATTTGCCACAACAAGAACACTATTGCTCAAATGACTGATCAATGAGTGTATTCTGAATTTGTAGTTATTACCCAATTTCATTCTCATTATACTCTTGAGAGATTGTCACAATAGTTATTTTTACATTATCTTAAGAATTAAAAAATGAAATTAGCAATTGAGTATAAAATCAAAGAATTCATGAAGAGCAGTCAAATGTGCTTTTCATGTTATTTTTATATTTTTATTATTTTTCTTTTAATTCTTGATTCACATTATATACTGTTTTAATAAGTATACTTTAATTATTTTTATTTAATATTTTTATTATGGCTCAAATAATACTATTATTTTAATACTTTTTTAAAGTAAATTTGTACAGAACATAGTATCCAATGCATACAATGACATTTTTCTACTCTCAAGTATTAAGAAAGTTGTGGTATTGTATTTAGTGACAGAGTCTTGGAATTTGGTCTTTTTCATGGTCACACTCACCTTTACTTTACTATAACTGTGAAGTGAAGGTTTTAAGATTGTCTTTCAAAATGCTGAAAACCATCCATCAGTAGCTATAAGGATATTAATTTTAGAACCCCAACTTTAGATTAGAATCCTGGCTCTTCCATGTGCAATTTCTTTTATCTTAGGTGCATTTCTTGGCATCTTATGCTATTATTTCCTCACCTATTAAGTGAAAATATTAAGATACATTTTATAGATTTTTATCAGAATTATTGAAAGGAGTATATAGGAAAAAATAACACAATTAAAACTAGAACAATACTATAAAAACTATTTAACCACTTGATAAGCTCATGGAGAATCATTACCAATATTACTCTTCAAGAGACCATAAACTCATGTTATCTATAGCAGTAATCCCAGGAAGGGTTTTCTATGTACATGGAATAAACCTTTGATAATTTATGTATTTAAATCTTCCGTACATACAGAATGTATGGACACTTTTTTCATAATTTGTCTTGATGTTTTTCATTTGGTATTCCACGGCAAAAGTGTGATCTTTAATTTCAAAAACCTGTGTTCTACAAATTCTTTAAGAATTTAAACTTCAATTACAATGTGAGAGAAGTTAAATGCTTAAATGTCATAGACTTAAGATGAGAACAAAATAATAATATATAAATGTATTTGAAAAGCATTTAAAAATAATTATCATCATATGAGGAAAGTAAGAATTTTTTATAGTTATCAATCCCACTATGAAACTTACTTTGTTCATCTTAGATGATTCTAATAATGTCTGGGAATATCCAAACACAATGTTATTTTCAAACTGAATTTCCATTGGAATAATTAATTTTAATGTGAAACATATGACACAGTTAGAAAAAGAATCACTTAGCTAATTTGATGTGAAATCAAAAGTTGAGTCTTTGTTAATCCAAACCTTCTTTTATAAAGTCTCAAAACAATGTTACAGCAAACTCAATATTTGAATTTTAATATATTTATACAGAGAAATGATATTCAATGCAAAACTGTTGTTCCCACAGTGCAGAAGGCAGATAGTGTGGATGAAATAAATTAGACTGATCACTCTTTTCATGATGAATCTGACCTTGAGATATTAACAGCAAAAGCTTTTTACATCTTGAACTATACTGATATTTAAAGAGGACCAACAAAGATGCAGAGGCATTGACTTGTAACTGTTGGTTTTTCACCTGGGATTAATTATATCTTTTGATAGAAAAGATTTGTCTTGGAAGCAGATATACTGGAGAGACATCATTGGAAAAAAATGTTGAGTGGGGAATTGTATTCTCTGAATTGGAATGAAAGCTTGTGACATTACTTTCTCTATGCTTTCTCAGATTAAGAAATCAAAAAATACTGTATTGGTATCAAAGTGGCATAACTTCAAGCTGGAAAACTTTCAATATTTTATGAGCAACATCACAGAAGCAGCTTCAATTTTCATATAAGTATTAAAATTTCTCTGAAAATTTACTCTTTCTTATTAAAGTAATGAGGGTAATGGAGCCTTAAAAGTACTTTTTTCCAAATGTTGGTTTTCTTTCAATCTATAACTTAATATATTTTATTAAAGTAGTCTAATTTAAGATTTACTAACTAATCCTCTTTTATATGTTCACAATATATCATGACATCAAGCACACTTAGTAAGGAATTTAGCATTCTGGCTAACTGCTTTTTTTATAATAAGAAACACCTACCCTCATGGCAAATTTCAAGTATGTGTTATAGAATCATTAAGTACAGTCACTTGACTGTGCAGTGCTTCTCCAGAATTCCTCTATCTTAAG